>QKWP01002101.1:29383-76194 GCA_003550325.1 Gigaspora rosea | reverse complement strand
AAAAAAAAAAAAAAAAAAAAAAAAAAAAAAAAAAAAAAGGGAGCAATATACTAATACTTTGGCAAATACAAACAATCCTGCAATATTGCGCGAATAATACAAATCTGATTTTGTAAATAAACTAAGTGCGTGAGATAAAAATAATAAAAATATTTTATTAAGTATGTAAAATTTCATTCCTGTCATTTTTAATTAGTGCACTGAGTCGATTTAAACACTAGTTTTTTGCATATTTTCGTTTTTTCTTCTTTTACACCCTTGTATTACAGTAGTGATATAATCGACCAATAAAAATCGAGCCTGTGATCACGTGCTCGATTGGTTTGATCAATCGAGCCCGTGATCAAGTGCTCGATTGGTTTGATCAATCGAGCACGTGATCACGTTCTCGGTTTTTATTGGTCGATCATGGGGTCGCCATAAAATAACATCCATAGTTTAAAAATAAAAGATATTTAAAAATTTTATTGATAATTTAATAATTTAAACAATAAGCTATTAAATTATTAAAAAAAAATTTTTTAAATATCTTTTGTTTTTAAAGAGTTATAACAAATTAAAAATTTTTATAATTAAAAGATGAGGGCTTTAGGTGAATTCTACTGTACTAAATTAATCTCAGGAAAAAGACAACAAACAAAATCTAATATTGAAAGTAATAAAATAGAACAAACTAATACAGATTTGAATTAAATTAAAAGAAAATTAGCAATTTTGAGAAAAAGAAATTGCTTTAGAAGAATATGAAACTGAATTATAATTAAAAAATTAAATATTACAAAAATGAAAAAAGATCTTAATATGTAATATGTAGATATTTTATATATATTGTATTATTTCATTTAATATAAAAAATTTATTCAATTGCTTTAAACAAAAATTCAAAACTAAGCAAAATTAATTTTTTTAATTCTCATAATATAAAATTTAAAATAAAGAATAATCCAGCCTTTAATACTCAAATTATAATCTATTATTTGCATTAAAAAAATATTTTTGTATGTACTGTATATATATTACATCTATAGAATCTAAAAATATTTTGTAAGATAATCAACTTTTCATAATAATTTAGGCTTTTATTTCATAATAATAAATAATTTAATATTTTCGCTATACCTGCAAGTAGTTAAATAATTATCTTATTAATAATTTCATTACTGGTAATAATTTTTTTTAAAATACTATCAAATTTTAGTTATTTAAGAGCAACTTTTAACCTACTATCCTTCCACTCAAATCCAAAACCTCCAGAGATATAGGTGCTCTTGGTGCAATCGGTATTAGTTACATTATATATTAGGATACATAAGATAAAATAACGAAGAATTCTGAAATAAATAAAAATGTAAAAGTATTGAAGAAGTCTCTATACTATTAATGCTGCTACTAAAAAAAAATACTTCATAAACCAAGTGTCCAATCTCTGTAGGGTCAATTTTATTATTCAAAGATATTAACATGTCTGTCAAAAAGTGCCGAATAATAAAGGTTAATTAATCTTGTGTTATGAAAAATTTCATAACGTGTAATTTATGTTGGGACTACGCTTGTATAACCAGTGTTGGACTATGACCTTTTATGACCTATATAACCTTTATGACTAGTCATAATTTATTTGGTCATAAAAAGAGGATTATGACCTTATGACCTAAGATAAAAAAAATTAACTAATTAAAAAGCAATATTTATACTAGCTAATTGATTATAGTTTTTTTGATGATGATTGAGAAAAGTTTCTAAGATTCTAAATTATCAATTTATATTTTCAATTTCTCTAACTTAAATTCTGTCTAATAAAAAGATCACTAGAAAAAATCAGTATATGTCATACTACAATTTTGTTTTCAGGAATAGAGTAATATTGCAGTATTGACATAGTATATCATTATATTGTAAATTAAATAGTGTATGTATATACACAAAATCTTGCATCTTATTGGATAAATGCATATAGTGAAGCAGGGTATAAATACATAAATACATATAGGAACTTCACATATTTTGTGTTGCATAAAATTGTTAGAAGGAATTAATAAAAGAATTTTTACCGCCTTAATTTGCTCTTGGAGACTTATACTGTTATTCTAATATTCATGTGACATAAAATGTAAGTATGTGTGCATATACTAATCCTTGTGACAGATTATAATGAAATCAGATTATAATATAATGAAATTTGAACTTATTTTGTATCAGATTTTTAAAATTTTTTGGTGTCTTTTTTGTTGGTTTTTTTTTATAGTTAAGTTAGGGTTTAGAGATAGAATTATTAGAAAAGAGTATAAATGGATTTTGGTAGGGCTTATATTTTTAAATTGAAATCCCTAAATTTCACAACATTTACTTTATATATGTATATATCCTGTGAATTTTGATAAATATACTTTTTTGAGTAAATTATATGCAAAACTACCAGTATTGCAATACATAGACCTTGTCATTTTTGAATTGTTAATTATTTTTTAGAGATTTTAGAAGCCACATAACTATTTGGGTTAGGGCCGTGTCATTAATCACCTGATTATTTTTATCAGAGGTCTACTCCCCTCCCTCTTCTTTAATATATATATAGTCAGGCTCCTTATATATAATTTCACTTTTTTTTACCCCCCTCCCTCCTAAAAAATCGCCTAATTTTTGTCACTCCCCTTAATCAACTAAGATAATTGTATATTCTTGCTTGTATATAATTTGCTTGTATGAGCAAATGGTATATATATATATTTTTTTTTAACTTTACAACCATGCTCTACTTTATTAGCAGTTTACGTAAAAAAATACATGAACTAAAAACTAACTATAATATAGGCTAATATCTGGCTTACTTTACTAGTGCCCAGGTACGGTTGTTGCACTGATGTTTGATAGTCTCGCAGCGACATACAACTTTTCTCATATATTTCTACGAGAGCATGTTCAGGTCCTCAGCTACCTTCAAAACGAAATTCTACATATAAAAAGAAACTACTTTCGCATCCACCAACTTACTATATGCGAACCTCTTATTTGACTTAACATTGAGTTCTCGACTAACTCATTCACTGAGTTCTCCACCTCCTGTTTCTTCTGTTTTTTCTGCTCTTTATCTTTTCTTTCAGCTTCCATGAGCTCCGGAACGCGTGGCTCCTTGTTTCGAACTTCAAAAACCTTACGTTTTCTTTTCAAAGATCTCTCTATACCGGTACCTTTTTCCTACTTGATGACTTCATTGCATCTCTCCTTCCAAATGACACGATAGAAACCCTCCTGTACTATATATAAAAATGCATCTATACAAGTTTTTGTGTCCTTTCTAGACAGTCCCTTCTTGTAAAATAACTCGATTTTCTCTCTTTCTACAAGACCACTTAAATAAACTTTTCTTTCCTTGAAGCGAACTTCTTTACTATCACTTAACAGAATTTCACTTAATTCCCAAACACTTAGCAGGAAACTTGCTTCGTCCGAGAGTACTGCCCATGCAGCACTCAGTGCTGTATTTTCTGTCTCCTGCCAAAAATTCTCTGTAAAACTATAACGAATTAAATGTTTCATGGTTTCCTTAGTCTCCTCCTTGCACAAAATGCAGTTTGGTAACTTATACAACCAAGGTTTACGGGCATGCAACTCATTCAGTGTTAGGAGAAGTTAGAACATTCCTTTGATTCGTAGTATTAATTTGAAACTGCTTTCCATTCCTCTACATCTGACTCTTTCCAATTCCTTTAGCCTTGCCTATCTGTAGGCCCAGTCTAGCTTATCACTATTATGATTATATTCTGCTGCTAGACTTCTACTCGAAAGAAGGCATCTTCCCTCGACGGCTCTTCTCTTTAACCGCAAAATAATCTTACGTGGACAGGTGTCGATATGTTTTCCATTCCACCACAGAGATGCATTCCAACATGTGGGATTGGTAGGTATCCACTTCCAGTCTTCTTCTAAATGCGCCGCTTCTTTTGCTAACCTGACTGCAAGTTCGTTCCATACTATACCACTGTGAGCCTTGACTTTACAAAGCTCTAAGGAGAGATTTTTGACTTGGACTACCTCATAAATCTTGTCAAGAATTGACCTGTTTTTCAATTTAAGGCTCTTCTTGAAACTTCGTGACCTTAACACATTCTCAATACTATTAATCGCTTCTAAACTATCTGTCTTAACTACAACTACAGAATCTAATTTTACTACTAACAGCGCACAAAGAATTGAACCAATTCAGATCTCGTCGATGAAGGCCAATCGGCCACCCTGATTTTCCCTAACAAATTTACCGTCTCCTCCTCTTTATCTGCTTGTACCCAAGCAGAACCCATTCTATCTTCAAAACCTTCCTCCTCCTTATACCAAGAACCATCAGTATAAAAGACATAATCTGATCTTTCCTCCTGTATATTTTTTCCAACTATACCTAATAGTAAGTTCGCAATTTTACTACTTAACCCTTGTTTTTTAATTATTTCAAATTCTATTCTGTTAACTTCTACCGCCATAGCTAATCTTTCTGTACTATTTTGATCTTTAGGTGCATTTTTATAAGCCGTATGCCTATAATAGCTCAAAGGGAATGACATTAACAAGTTGTTCTCCTTTTTGACTATGCCATCTATTCTGCTAATACACTCTTTCATTTCTATTGAGAATTGGCAATCATTCTCTTTTCTACCTTTATTTAAAGCACAGCCTTTACACCTATTTATTCTAACCGCACCTTTCACTTTTTGGGTTTCGACCCAATGCTCTACTATGGCTTTGCACATGAACTTTTTGCTAATGCGTCCCAGAACGTGTGTAGTTGAATTTTCCTTTCTTACTACTACCCAATCCTTGCACCTTTTATCATTACGAACTTTTTTTCTTATTGGTGACGAAAGCTTACTACTTTCATCTTCTAGTCGGTATTTCCTTTTAAGCTCCCTTGAGGACTTGATTATAATAACCCTTTCTTCGATCCTGCTGAACCAATCAGGTATCTTTCCCCTCATGCTTCTTTCCCTTATACCTCTGACTTGCTGCCATGTCATCAAACTTGTGTCTGTCAGGTCTATTAACTGGTTCAGTGATACCAACTCCAGACTAACCCTTGTGTTCATCGAGTTCTTTATCGCTCTTTCATCCAGAAAACTTACAATTGCAACCTCTTTGTTATACACCTCGTTCTGAATACTTTGGGTTTCGAACTTTAAGTTTGAGCAAATGGTATAGAGAATAGTATACATACTAATCTAGATATATATATATATTATAGCCTAAATATAATATGTATAATTATTTTAAGAATTTGAGTCACAAACTAAAGCAATTTATATTTAAAATATAGTAATTTTATATACTAGTTATATAACTAGGTCATAATTGGTCATATGACTAATGGTCATATTGGTCATAAAAATAAGTCATAATTTACATGACCAAAACTTATATGACTATCATTATATGACCATTATGACTAGTGGTCATATAAAAAATATAACATGACCACATTTTTGGCCAACACTGTGTGTAACTGCTAATATTGATCAATATATCGATATCAGGTACTTTAAAATAGTATAAGATAATTATTAAATTACTGTGAAATATCCTGATTGGTACTGTGAATCTTTATCTGTACTTTAAATATTAGGAACTTTGTAGTACTTTTATGTACATAGTTGTATGCACGTACGTACAGTACGGTATATTTATTAAATATATATACTGTATATTGTTATAGTAAATGATTGATTTGAACAATTTTGATTGGTTATTTACAAGGTCGCTATGGCGACCATTTTCTTTTCGTATTTAATTTTTTTTCATAATTAATTTTCTTTTCATATTTAATTTTTTTTTTCATATTTAATTTTTATTTTTTTGCATTTTTTTTATAATTTTTTTCTCATTCTTTTTGTATTTAATATTTTTTCATATATAATATTTTTTTCGTATTTGATTAAAAAGACCCATACGATAGCTCTAGATCCCTATAAAAAAATCCATCCGGATATGCATGTGCTTTTATGGAAAAGCACGGTGATCTGGAATGGCCAGAGACCCGGGTTTGCACGTGTAAATTCCATGTTGGCACAACTAGAATGGACCGAATTGGACCGTCTGCTCGGACATTTTGGACCGTAAATGGACTGAGGTTTGCTGCACTTTACTAAACCAAAATTCACGGGTTTTGGCACGGTCGAGGCACATGTAAGTTCATGTGCATATATTTCTTACGAGTTATAATTAAGAGTGAACTCGATTAGTTAGAGTATGATATAATTGCAAAGAGTTGGTATCAAAGCAAACATGCCTATAGCAAAATTTTGCAAAAAATTTTTTTTGTTAGGAATTAAAGAGCTTTTTCATAAACGAGATTTTGAGATACAGGGGATTTTTTTAAAAAAGTCAGTTGTTTTGAATTTTTGCATTACACCTGATCCTGTGATTTTATTGGCCATACGAGATACACATGCCATTTAATACATGTAATTCCAAATAGGGTGTCCAGGATTATGCGAAAGCATAATATGCACATAATTTGCCAAATTTTCGCATCGTATATGCTTCACATAATTCGGCAAAAAAAAGCACTCAGATCACGTGGCTGAAATATGATTGGTTGTTTGGAGACGTTAACTTTATTTGCCAATATTCGGCAATACTTAATTTGTAATTTGGGTAGCAGAAAGTAAATTCTGAAAAGTTCCGATATAGAAAATAAATTATTTGTGCGGATAACAAATCAAAAAGGCAATCCGATTTTGTAAAGAAACTAAGTACGTAAGATAAAAATTTAGGGTTAGGGCCTTAACGTTAGAGGCTATAGAGTTAGAGTGATGCTTAATATAAGTAAAATTTTATTCCCGTCATTTTTAATTAGTGCACCAAGATCGATTTAAACATTAGTTTTTGCATATTTTCGCTTTTTTCTTCTTTTACATGTGTTCAAATTCTTCGTCAGGCTGATCCAGAATAGTCAAATTCTGCACTCTCTGATTGGCTATTTCCTCTCCAGAAGCTTGTATTACCTGCGCAAATAAGTGGATGCGTGTCCGAAAAATTCTGAAGAATAGAACTAATTACATATAGCATACAATAAAAAAATCGCATAATTGATCGCATAATTTTAAATTTATTTTGCATTCATCGCATAATTAACCTCAGTTCGGCCGCAAAATTTACCTCATCGCACCGCATAATCCTGAACACCCTAATTCCAAACAATGAACCTATACGTGTCATTCCGAATACGTGCATTCCGTATAAAAAGCTTACTTGTGCCATTCTGAACATGCACAACGTGCCGATACGTATCATTTTAAACACGTGCCATTCTGTGTAGCGTGCATATACATGCCACAGTATATGTGCCATTACAGACATCTCTGTGCTAAACCGTAACACCACCCGGACCACTTTTTTCATAGGGATAATATTCTAAAATATTCCAGTTTGCCTACAATATAAAGTATTAATACTTGAAATATAATATAAAATTAAATTATAGGTATAAAATATGGTATTTGGCTTCTTGTTATTAAAAGTCCGGTAGAATTTTCAAAAATTATAATATACTTTACTAGGAGCTGTTATATAATTTTGGAAAATTAAAACTATAAATATTTAACCCAACTTTTTATAATTAAAATTTTCTTAATTGGTTATATTCTTCCTGAGCTCTAATTAAATTTTGATAAGCATTTCGTAAAAATCGAATTCTAGCACGATTAACTCCTAATTGATGAACAAGTGTTTCTAGTTTTCCTTCCTTAGTGCCAAATTTGTAATTAAAAACCTCCTCTTGAGACTTGAAACAAAATTTCGATTTAAAAACAGAAAAAACTACCATTATGTTTGCTACTTCGTTCTTCATTTCCATCTTTTGAGTTAAAATATATGCTTTTTATTAAAAAAAAAAACAAATGATAAAGCCTATCCTTATTATCACCCTTATCTTCCATTTTCATCAACTCGCTTTCCAATTTACGTACGGCTATTTGAATTAATTATTAATCAACCAAAAGTTTTTTTTTTAAAAAAAAAAAAAACTAAAAAAAATACTTACTACATGTTAAATCGTCAAAAAACATTAGCACACACTTTGGTTTGGACTTAAACTGGCTGAGGTTAAGAGCCAGGAATAATTTTTATTATAAATGAATGAGTAACAGAATAGACCAGCAAGGTGGTTGATAGTAGGACCTAAAACATTGATTTCCCGAAGGGTTAGCAATGGTAATTGCGCTGGGAATCGCAGTAACAGGCCAGGTAGTTATATTATTCAGCCGGTGGTTTCCCACCTACCGCAGCAGTGTTTGTTTTGTGGAGGGTTAGGGTGGGTAAAAACTCTTTTGAAAATTTCAGGGCAGAGTTTGATGGTTTTGGGGTCTTGGTATTTATGCCTTAATTTCGGTAGCTTGTGGATGCGACACGTGACCCCATGGCGCCTGCCTGATTGGTTGGTCTTGCTTTGTGTTATGTTGTGACCCGTAACTCCGCTTTTGTTTGTGATTCATCAATCACGTGATCTGGTACTACGACACTTACTTTTTTGATACTCCTAGATGTACTGTACCCCAAAAATTATATACTTTTTTGATACTAATATCACGTGCAGATCACCATTACCGGCAAGCTTTTTTAAAATTGCACTAACAACTCTAATTACAAACCTGCCTAATAACAATAACCTATTAAAAATGTTCATATAATAAATATTATAAATTTCTATAAAGAACACCCACTTAGGTTTAATAAATAACTTGATTGCATAGTCACGAATAAAATTTACTGTTTTTAAAAAGTTTAGCAGCTTTATTATATCTTTATTTTTAAACTTTTTAGTTTCGACCTGGTTGTGCAGGCTTTAACAAAGATTATATTTATTTTTTAAAACGACATTTACATGATGGATTTTCTTAAAAATAGAATAAATCTATTTTACATGTAACACTTTTTTAAAATGAAAAAATTTTTAGAAAAAAAAACTCTATCCGCGTAATAAATGTTTTAAATACAATATATCCGCGCTTTTTAAAAAACTTTTAGCGTAATTGAAATTAGTTTATTTAAGATTAGTACTTACTACATTAGCATCGATGTTTTAAAAAAATTCTCATAAAGGTGGTTTCTTAACAGGCAATTTTGCTTGGCATTTTCAAGATTGTGTTAAGTTACGTCAAATCGCTATTTGTTGAGTTGATCATCACGTGGAGATAGTATCAAAAAAGTATATAAATTTTGGGGTACATCTAGGAGTACCAAGAAAGTAAGTGCAGGAGTCTCAAAAACGTAAGTTTTGCTATATAGTAAGTACGTACGTGGTATATTATTAATATCACTATGAATTAAATTTAAATAATACACAATTTCTTATAAAAGTAAATATATTTTGACTAATAACATTAGTATAAAGAATTTTTTACATTCATCGACTAATGTGATTTTCATGCTAAAAAATCTGAAGATATAAAGTTAAATATTAAAAAAATTTGATGTTGAAATCGGCTTAGATCATTAGTTACTGTGTAAACGAAAGGATAAATTTAACATAGCACATGATACTTATCTGTATAATCTTTAATGCTAATGTTCTGATTCTAAAATCATATTTTCACAGACTTGGTTATTCTTTCGGTAAATTCTTATTTACACATTACAACAAATATAGGATTTAGATAAAATATTATTGTTTTAATATAAGGGATTCTCCAACCTACAAAACTAAATTTACACGTCATGGTTATTATCCTTTGAACGAAACTATTATGTAATGACATAATTAACGAAACTAAATTCGAATACTGATTTTCTATTGTATAAATCTCCAATTTACAAGCTAAATTTACACGTCGTAATGAATAAATTTGTATTTAAATTATAACACTTATCAACTAAATCAATACGACTATATATCAATCTAATACAGTATATCACTATTCCGGTTGAATCTGATATTACACTTTTATGGTTATATCTGTAAAACCCCAAAAAATTCATTAAAAAATATCGATATGGTATAAACGATCAGCGTACAAAATTAAGCACGATCTTTATAATTTAGCCAAAAAACTAAAAAAATCAATTTTATATGTTAGTATTGATTAAGTTATTGATCAATAAAAAATGATCGCTTAAACAAAATTGTATCAATTAAATGTTGTGCTATCTTTTTATTATAAATATATGTTATATATATTATATATATATATTATATAAAATATGAGATGTGCCACGTGTGGAGCTAGTATTCATACTAAAAGAGAACTTAATACACGTATCGACCTATTTTTTGTTTTTGTGGGAATTTAAGCATGTTTAGGGAAATAATAACATTTAAATGCGAACCAGATAAAAAATTTTTACTTGATCTAAGAAAGTTTAGACAGCTTAAATTATATAACTTGCGAAAGTAAGTAATATGTAATATCATGTGTTTACATAATAACTATTATACCTGATAAACTGCTAATATATGTTCGATAAAAATAATTTTGTCCTGTGATAATTCTCTAGAAACAGTTTTACACAAACAGTTGTCAAAAGAACTAATTTAATGGAAATTGGAACTTCATAAACCAAAATCATAGTCTAATCAGAATTACAAAACATCACAGAGTTTTGATTCCTAAAAAAAAATTTTAATATTGGTTTATATAAAAGAAGTCTGATTTTTTTTACTAATAAAATATAAATCATGTTGGGATGCGGGTACCCAAAATAGCTACATTTCCGGATGGGACATCCGTATCCAAAATAGACAAAAGATTGTATCCACAAATTACTGATATCCTTCCCCTTATAATAAAATTATCTACAATTTTTATTAAACATTTGATCATATGAAAATAAGGTATGAAAATTTTTGATTACGTATTTCGAATTACCAGCATTTTAAACTATGGAAGAAAATCTCATGTTTCGGAATAGAATGAAATTCAATTGGCTGTGTAGATCAAGTCAGTTAACTGTTAATTTTTTTGTTTAACTACGAATCATAGAATGACTCTATAATTTTTGATGTAAAGAACGAATTGCATTAATTTTTTTTCGGGGCTTTATTTTTGTATCACAAGTGTCATAGCGATAATGCATAAATCTATGATCACACATTTGATACTATGTATAAAAAACTAGAATGATAAACAAATTATTAAATTTGAATATTTGATGGCATGGGGTATAATATACCTCCATTTTAAGGGGTTTTAAAATAGGCATTTTATACCTTATACCATACTAATCTTCTGTAATCTCATTTATTAAGAGATTACCAATATGAAGATAGTAGTCGAATAAATAGAAATTTGGGATTTAAACACGTTTTCACTTCACATTAGATTTTTAGCAAGTGCATTTGAACTAAGCTATTTCTTCATATTTATATTAAAAAATATAGTCTAAAGTAAAAAAGTTTTTCTTATCTCATAAGTTAAATCATGATAAGATTACAAATTATCTGTCACTTTAGAATTGATAATCGTAGTACCTGTATTCACGTTATCTAAGTTAATTTGACAGGCAAGAATAAAATAATTTATTAATCAATGTAACGGTCACTTGTTCAATTCGATTCAGTCAATAAGCGTAGTGACAGATTAACGTAATATTGTTTACTATACCCCCTCTCCCACGTAAGAGAAATTTGATTGGTTATTATAAATTTATATATCTTACGTAAGATGTCAGAGACCCCTCAGGATATTACGTAATATCAGTCACTATCATAAGTGTAGTAATTATTTATTAATTGAAATATTTGAAATAATTATTATCATAATTTTTTTACTTATGCTGATTAATTTGATTGACAACTTCTTTCTTGTTAAATTAACTATTGCGCATAGTGACACAGGTTGCTTATACAAATGTAACAGAGAAACCTGACGTATAGCCAAGGACACTTAAAATATGTGATTTGCTGATGATTAAAAATAAAAATGCAATTTTTTTTTAATTAAAAAAAAAAAAGGAAATGCAATTTTATCTCGTAAAAATAAACTTGCAAATTTTTTAATACTTTGTCAACAAACAAATACTGATAAACTCAGTTAATTTTTCGAAACTGTGCTCAACTAAATAAAAAAAGCTGATGTTTTATGATTTATTCATTGTTAAAAAAGCACTTTAAAAAAATTACCGTTTTTTATAGTTAGATTTACCTTAATTGATTTTTATATTAATTATTCTTTTTGAACTATTACAATGAAAATGCATTTTTCTTACACATTAACTTATTACTAAAACGCTATTTAATTTACTCGCATTTTAATATATTGCTAAATTATATATAATTTATTTCGCATAGAGGTTGGAACCGGTTTTAAATATTCAAGTTTATCACACCAAAATTCGAGTTTATCACATCAGCTATTAATAAATGATGTAATAAACTCGAATTTTGGTGTAATAAACTCGAATTTTAATGTGATAAACTCGAATATTTAAAACCGGTTCCAACCTTTAATTTCGCACTTGAACATACGACTAAAATTAAATCATTTCTATTTTAACGTACTATATGCTAAAATTCCACTTTAACATATGACTAAAAATCCAATTATTTCGCACCTTAACACTAAAATATTATCAGCTCGTTCGAAACTATTATTAATCGGTTTTTATAATAGTCGATTTTTGCGGTTTGCAGATCAGCAATCACTTGATTGTTGTTCGATTGTGCAAATGTAAGTGATTCTCTTAAATAAAAATTCTTTGATAAAATTTAGCAGATCGCAGCTAGCAGCAAGCACATGCAATCACCTGATTGTTGTCTGATTGTCGATTGTACAAAGCTTTTTTGGTAATATAGGTGTTGGGGATATGGATATAAAAAGTCAAATTATGCTAGTAATAAAACGGCGACGTTTCATAGGGATTTCGCCATATATATATTAGGTTTTGAGTTTAAATAAAAGTTAGTACCGTAAATTATATTATCATCGAAATAATTTATAATATGAATAAAAATATTTAATCGCTAATTTGTTAACGGAATCTCCGCTATTAACCTAATTTCTATATTCTTTTCAATTATTATCTTATAAATTGTAAGATATTATTCGGTATATTCAACCTCGATACGAAGAATTTTGAAAATGTATATTTATAAACTCATTATGGCGACTTCTATCAATTAAGTATTGTCTTTTGTTGATGAAGTTGATTAAATGTCTCACGAATCATGAGCTATATCTCAACAGTATCTCAACTATCCTAATCCAAACACTAAATGCTTATCCTAAAAAAGCCTGTTAGAATGGTTTTATAACACAACAATGAAAAGCCGTTAGGATGATTATTTAACACAACTATAACGTGTGCCTAAATTGCCCATCTTAATAAAAAAATAATTATGGCATTTAGGCAGCCGAAATTAGTCTTATATAGTGCCGAAATTAATTTTCATATTTGCCGAAATTAATTGCCGAAATTTTTTAACAATGCCGAAATGTTTACCGAAAATACTTTTTTTCAAAAATAATTTAGGCACACATGTATAAACACAACAATAAGGGAATTTTTAGAATGATTATTTATCACTTTTAGAATGATTATTTAACACTAACCATAAAAAACTATTTGACAATGTTAAATGATCATTATGAGCCGTTAGAATGATTGCGTGTTTCGACTATTTTGATTTTCACGTACCCCTGATAATTGGTTAAAACTCATATGACTGTCATTTTCATTCCGCATATTATGCATGGACATTTGAAGATGATGTAGGTTGTTCACCTATATCTCGTGGAATATTAGATAAATCCGTAAATTGCCATCACCACAATATAGAACTTGGATCTGTTATCACTTGGATAATAAATTTAATAGTAAAATCCGTTGGATATACGTTAAATTTAATATGAAAACGGATAATGGACCCATGCTCTACTATAATATATTATATATTGTAAAATTGATTCATTGCGATTTGTAAAATGATTTATTTTTTATCAAATTTGTAGGCCTTTATAATCTAGGATGGCATGTCATTATGTCCAATTTGTTTCAATTTTTTCCTGGACATATGTCCAATTGAAAATGGACATATGCCCAAAAAAAATTGAAACCAATTGGACATAGTGATGTGCCATCCCTGTTTATAATCAAATTATTGTAGTCCGATTGCGCGATTGTACAAACCGATTTTTAGTAAGTATAACTATGCTTAACAAATATTATGAAAATAACGTGTTCATATTGAATTTTGACTTAGAAATCACTTAATAGTAAATTTTGCAGATCATCAAAAAAAAAATCGTTCGGTTTTTTATGTGATTACTATTGCGATATCGAAGTAATTTTTGGGAAATCAGAAATCACTAATAATTACATAACACGAGCGTTTTTTTTTTTTTTTTAATCTGCAAAATTTACAAAATTATGTAAACCGCAATAATCGATTCAAATATAATATATAAAACAAAAAAAGAATGATTCAAGTATAATTGAAAAAAAATGAAACACGTGACACTAAAAGAACTACTTAAATTTATTAATTGATAATCCGGTTATGATCGGCACTATTTTATATATACAATTTGGGGTAAAAATTTACCGATTTAATAAGACATCATTTAAAATGCATAAAGTCACACGTTTGACAAATCCCCCACAAATAAATAATTCCGTATAACAAAAAAAGACAATTTGTACAAAATGGTTGTAAATATATATTTTTAAAAAAAATCCGCGTTACTTTGACAAAAAAAAGACTTTTATTATATACGAACGTCAGATTCCAACAACTTTTATTATATATAAAAATTAAATTTCACTATATGACGCTTCATATATGAAGTAATATGAAAAACAAATTATGTGCTAGAGGTTTCGGACACCTCTAAAGAAAGCCTTGCCATATTTTGCTTCCACTTACGACTAAATGTTGCGATCCAATTATTAATAGTAGATACTTTCGGGACATCACTTTGGTCAATTTCACCACGTTGAGCCCGTTTTAACAATTCTTCATACATTTCTTCACCTGATATTTTGTTATTATTATCTACTGTTCCTGCATGAAACATATTTTCTAATAAACTTCTAATTTGTTTAGTCATTCGTTTCCAAGGTTCTCTCTGATTATTTTTTTCATTTTCAGCTAAGGCCCAACCTGACGAATACCTATCATGACTGAATTGGAAATAGATACATGTATATGGATTATTCATTATTTAAAATATCCGTTTAATATTGTACTATATACAGTATATATTACCTTTTTGATGAGTAAATATCCATTTGTGTCAGATCAATTGTATTTGGAGTATGCATTTCCTAAAATTTATAACACAATATATTATCTGTAGAAAGCAAGTACATCGGCTTTGCTAAAACTCAAAAGCAAGGTAATTCCTAAAACCTTTTTTTTTTTTTTGACACATCATACAAACTATTATTTACGATCACTTTGTCATCAATTTTTTGAAAGGTTTCATACAAATACCCTATTTTTGTTTCTATTAACCCGAATTTGACAACTTCATTACGGCATATTTGCCACCAAAACCAATTTTAGTTACTGAATTATAGATTAATTTTAGTTACCGAATTATAGATTAATCAATCAATCAATAAATGCTAAGCCTCAAAAATCTTCTGGACCTCTGATCTACATTGATAACATGTCTTGTCTGTTTCTCCACTCTTTAATACATTTTGTTGTGCCCTGTCAGACGTAGAAATTTATGTGCCTTGAGGATATTGATTAGCACAGTAAAAGCAGTATTACACGTTAGTAGTAAATTTTCTGCATCTTTATAAATACGCCATAATGTTTAGTACAAATGAGAATTCCCTAATTCATTCGTACTAATAAGTACTTGTTATTGGTTATGTTGTGGATTATAACTGATAATTCACTAGAGTACTGTTTTTATGACGTGGCCGAAGGTCACGTCATAATTCGGTATTTGCAGTGAAGAAATCAGCAATTATCAGCCACAATTTGACCATCTTATGTGAACACCGAATGATTTTTGTGTAAGTTATTCGGCCTCCTTCTAATACAAATACACAAATTTTCATTCACCTCTTAAGAGGTGATGAAAATTTGTGTATTGTATTAGGAGATAGCCGAATAACTTACACAAAAATCGGTCGATGTTCACATAAGACATATCTGATAAGTGTGGTTATTAACTTTAGATTTTAGGAATTTTGGTATCATACCGATATATAGAAAATTTTCAAAGGTACTTCCGCAAGCCAAGATACTTTCGGTAGGCAATCTTAGCTAATAAGATCTTACCGCAAGTTATCCTGATATTCAGTATTTGATTTATTCGTTATATTTTTATCTAATAACGAACAAATAATTAAATTTGGATCAACAGATTAAGGTATAATTGTATAAATATATACTTTGAGTATTTGGTGTTGGCATGGTCCAAGACTTAGAAGGTGCGGTATGCTCCGATAGCAATGGTTCTGGCTTTTTAAAAATATGTTCTTTTGTAATTTTTATAATTTGTTCAGGAGTATATTTTTTCCATGGCCCTAACCCTGGTAATGACCTAGCCAAAATATATCCAGCTTCTTCTTCCTTATCCGGCCAAGTCCACTCGTGCCAATTAGAAATTCTATGTATTGTTCCGAGTTTGTTATTTGCTTTATTTAGTTTGATTAATGAATACTTATTATTTTTTTAACTTAGAAAAAAACAAATTATACCAACCCTCACGATTAGGTATGATATTTGCAACGTGAGTCCCTGCCAAGTCTTTTATTGGCTCCTGTATTTCCTCACCTGATTCAATATCATGTCCCATTTTTACCTATCGGTTTATAGCGTGTGTTAACTAAGCAAATATGTGTAGTAATAAATAGCTTATTAGGATTTACTAGTTACGAAAGTGAAAATTTATTTATACCTGGGCGTGGTGTGAGTGGATTGCTGTTTTTGCTTCGCCCGCCTCGAGAAAAATCTATTTACATACTGAAATGCCATACCATTCCTTCCAATGAACCATTAATATCATTAATTCTGTGTTGTGATAATGTGGTCCATTGTCCGAAAAAATACAAATCCATTTTGGTTTTTTTCAATTGTTTCTATTACTCCATGAAGTGAAGACACAGTAAACCACGCATCTTGTTTACTATCGCCACTCCAATGATCAAATGCGTGGATATTAATTTTACTAGTATCAGAATCATTTGTATATATTAAAACTGAATGGAGTGACCACCCACGTTTACCAAAAAACTCTGCCTTTGTTTCTCGAGATTTTTGACACAAAATTTTCATTTTATAGTCAACAATTATTAATGCGCCATCAGAACCAAGTTGTGCAAGATTAGCACTTAGTTGAACATTAAGGTACGTTTTACGTGCATGATGAGCTTGGAAATATATAAGTTTAGTTTGATACTCATTTAGAACCTCATGAATCTCTGCAGGGGTATTATCCTTTATTTCTTCAAAAAAATAAATAAGTTTCCACAATTTTCACAGATTTCTGAATGAACTAGACTACAATCACCAAATGCGTACCGTAAACAACGACTTATACAAGGATCGTGCATAGCATAACCTAACAGATTAACAGTAAGTTTCATGGCATAATCTCTTCGCAAATATCGTTTTTAAGTTTGTGCTTGAATGCTAAATTTATCCTATATTTAAGCAAAGAACACAATTAATATTTGCATACAAATATATATGTTTGCATATGGGAACGCCCACGGCATAAGCAGGAGATGGGACTATATAATATATAGTCCTATCCCCTGATTTTGCTGTGGGCGTCCCATATATGCCTGTTATTGCCAAGTTGATCGTGAAGAATCTTCACGATTATCATGTATTATTATATTTCTAATCAAAATATAATAATTACATGATAATCGTAAAGATTCTTCACGATTAATAACAAAATTTTAGGTTGCCATACAAGATGTCTAGTTGATAAGAAGCTGCCCTAATACTGCCTTTTAAAAACACCCTGGCTGATCTGAATAGAACTGTACAAGCATGATTTATGAAAGTATTTCAGTACTTTCAAAAATACTGATATTTGTAAGCGTATACAGAAGACTATGATGGGAGTATGTAATACATACACTATAAGCATAGTTCTGCTGTGTACCTATCCGAATAATACCTGTACTATGAAGAGATATATATGTACTACGTACACTAAGAACTGAAGGCAGTATCATATGATGTGGAATATTATACGAACAAAAATTACGAATATTGATTCAAGATAAGTAGTAGATGCCGTGATACAACATTGTATATACGTATATATATATATTATATATTATGCATATATATAATATGTATGTACAGTACATATATTTTATTTATGCACCTGAAGATCGATATTACTAATATGTAGCTTTAAAAGCTTTTCGATTTCTTCAAACACCTCATATCCAAGTTCATTGCAAGTTGAACATATACCACCAAGATCATCTTTATATATATATCTACCACCTTGTAAGTGAGTCATAAACGATGTACGTTGCATTCCATTTGGATATTTCTCATGAAATTTTTCCCATAAGGCTTTTTTATGGTTTTAAAGATATAAAATTGGCAAGCCAGTTAATGTTTCAGTTCTATACGACGACATATTAACATTTTCTTTGTCAGAAAAAAAAAGTTCAAATTGATTTTGTTGTTTCTCTGTTAATTTTACACTATGAATTATAGGTTTAACAAGGGGGGTGCATTATGACCATAAGATTTCGCATATTTGCGAGCTTCAGAGATTGTATGACGGCCAACCTTTTTAACATTAGGTAATTAATTTATAAGTTTACATATGTTATTAATTTACCAAATAAAGCTTACACCTAAATTTTCTTTTAATTTGTTATAAGAAAATCTTCAGCAATTATTGATAAAATACATCATTTTTCGTCCAAAGTTTTTTTATTACTATTTAAAGCACGTGAAAAAGAGTTTCAAAAGGTATGTGTTGCATTCGGCATGTGAATAGGTATACTTGTCAAAAATTCTAATTCATAGAATTGTTTAATATTGCAAAATTGTGATCTGGTGGATCAGATTTTGTCCAAAATTGATACTAATAAAGTGAAAATAAGTCTATTATAGAACTGTTATAAATACACATCACACTGGTTATATTGATATTTTTGAGACATCAGCAAAATGTTGATATAGTGAATTATACTGACATTTTTGAGACATTAGTAAAAAATTCAAAATATCGATACAGTGAATTATACCGACATTTTATATTAAAATTTTGAAAAAAATTGTCGGTAAAGAAAGATTTTACTATGATGTCGTTATAATCAGATGTCGGTATAACCAGAGCAATGTGTATTAGGATAGAATTTCATAATGTTATAAGTATTAGGTAAAATTTTTATTATGTACCTTTGATTCTGCATATGACCAAGGCATTATATCATGGGCACCAGCAGCATGAAACATTGATCGCTATGCATTTAGTTCTCGATTATTAAACTGATAGTCTTTTGGTTATAATGGGTTAAGTGCAGAATTTAGTTCAATAATATTACTTTCTTGCACTAACCAAGTAATAAAAAGATCGTGCCAGCTAATATTAGAAAGTGTTCTTCGTTTTACATGGTAATCATAAAGGGTTTTGATAAAAGAAAAATCATTCCATTGATTTGGTGTGCAAGTAGGAATTCGGTGTTGTTTTATTAATTGTTAAGTAATATTATAATCAAGACCAAAAAGTTGAACGCCATTGTACTTATTAATACTAAAATTCTTCCAAACATCATTCGGGAATGCTCCTTCTACTGCCTTTTTTAATTGTGAATCTTGATAAACTTCAACCTTACATATATCGTCCTCTATAGACGAAATATATAACCCTTGTTTTTTACCATACATATGAATTAACGATGATTGATAACCTGGGCCACCTTTATTCCAATCTTCTCGAGAGGATGACCCGATCCCAAAAACAAAAATTTTAATTTGACCCAAATTAAAAAAAAAGGAAAAAATGGTACATCAATTAATAATTGCGAAATGATATCGCAATCTGTCCATCCTATAATAAGTGGGCCCGAATAACGGGTTTTGGTATTAAAAATACGTGTATAAATCGAAGAAATTGCAGTACTTGGATCGTGAACTGGAGTTTCACTATAAAAGGCATCACTTTGACAAGTATAACCGGGTAAGTAGGGATTATTAGAATGACCAACTGTTATAGTAATAATAAACTCACGATCATTAAGAATAACTTTAGTTTTTTGTCCTATACAAATAGGAAAGTATGTTATGTCTTTGTCATTAAAAATCTTATTTGTTCTCCACCAATAACGAGAATACGGTTCATAATGCAATGTTTCATCCAAAACACCTATTTCTAATAAAGTAACCTGAGCTTGACGTACTCTTTTTGCCATTTTGTACTTGACCTTCAGATTCCAACGCTATAATAAAATTTATTATATCGATTATCCCCAATTTTTATAATGATTATCACGTAATTAGTGCCGATCATAACCGAATTAGCAATTAATATCATTAATAAATATGAATTACGTATTTTTATTAGACTTTTTTATAATTAATTTATGCAGGGGTCGACAAAATCAGTCTTGCCTATACCATAGATATCCGCTCCGGCCCACAAAATATTTTATAATGAATAAATAGAAACGTACGTACATAAAATTTTTGATACTTTTTAAAATGATAAATTTGCAAAAGGAATGTCTCTTTCAAATATTCATCAATTTTAAGAGATATCATGATCTTGAGAGTTATCACAAAAGTCTATTTTCGTGTCTTCTAGTAAACAGTGCCGTTATTATGGAGTGAGATAGAAATTCATGGAAATAAACAACTTTTAAGGATGTGCCTTTCAGTATTAAACACAGAAGAAAAGCTCTATTAAAACCATTTGAAATAATTCTTCCAAATGATCCAAAACCTTTATTTGATTATTTTACATATATTACGGTTATTCACATTAGTTCAATTGATGGAGTTGGAGAATGGTTTGTCACTTAGCTGATTATTCATGGTCAGATTTAGCTCAAAAAATTAGAAATTCTTTAATTAAGATGTTATTACGAACAAGTGAGAGGCTTAAATTAAACATTTAAGTATTTCAAATAATCCTCTTTGTCTAGAAACAGTTCAGTCGTTAACAAAGTCTTTTTATAAAAATACTCCTTTTTCCTAAATCTTAATCATAATCAGTTTCATTCTGAAGCAATAAAAATATTATCTGAAGGCTCTTTGTAAAAATACCACCATAACCTCATTAACTCTTGATTATAACCTAATTGATTCTGAAGGAACAAAAGCGTTAGCTAAAGCTCTTTGTATAAATGATACTATAACATCATTAAGTCTTTGTAACAATCAAATTGGCTCTGATGGAGGAAAAGCATTAGCAAAAGCTCTTTATGAAAATACTACTTTAACCTCTTTAAATCTTAATTATAACCAACTTAATTTTGAAGGAGGAAATGCATTAGCGGAAGCTCTTTGTAAGAATAATTCTAACTTCATTAAATATTGGTAGTAATAACATTAGTTCTGAAGGTGGAAAGGCATTAGCAAGAGTTCTTTATAAGAACACTACATTAACCGATTTATATCTAACAAATAATCAACTTGGTGCCGAAGGAGGGAAAGCGTTAGCGAAAGTTCTTCATAAGAATGCTACATTAACCCACTTATATCTTGGGTCAAATGAACTTGGCATTGAAAGTGGATATGCATTCGCAAAGGTTCTTTATAAAAATACTGCTTTAACCTCTTTAAGCCTTAGTTATAATAAAATTGGCTCTAAAGTGGGAAAAATGTTCGCCGAAGCTCTTCATAAACACATGACCTTAAAATCTTTATGGCTTGATGGTAATAACATTGATTTGGTTATTTTAGATGAAATTAGGAAATTACTTACAAGAAATAAAAAAATGCTTTAATATTTATTAGTTGCTATTTATATATATCCTATAATGTTTATATTAAATAAATTAATATATTAAGTTTTTTTTCAACCTTATTTACATTTATTAAAAATTAACGCTTAAAGTTTATTCAAATAAGTTTTGGTTCAAATATATGTTATGATAGTGCTACCAAGAAACAAACCTATTTCGTTTTACAAAATACAGGTTCATTCTTCCCTGAAAAATTTGATCCAGGGATAGTATATAACAGAAACATTGAACGACTACCTTATATTTATACTTTAATAATCGTATACTAAATAAAATAAGTTTTACCATTTTGGCTAGTGGCCAGGAATGTAATAAACCAAATTTTTTGTCCGTACACAAAAAATCTTATGATTTATTGGATCCGCGTCATCTCACCGACAAGTTTATTTCACCGATAAGTTTTTTAAAGATTGAACTAACTTTAATTCTAAGCCTAATCCTAACGGCAATAACCAGAATTACTTTGTCAATGAAATGACTGTCAGTGAATAAGAAGCGATTGTTGTGAAATTAAAGTAAATCCAGCGTAACCACCAATCGAGGGTGTAGTCACATGATATTCTGATTTCATTTTATTTTGATGCACTTATCATTATGCAATACTCTCTTTATAACTTTTTTTTTATAATGAAACCACTCTATAATGAATTCTTATAAAAAATTTATTAGGATTTGTATAGAATATAGTAAATTGTTTCTATAAGGATCTTATAAAATTTTTACTATTCAGTTCATTACACAAAAGTTAACTGTGTACGATTTTTTTCTTTTATTATTCAATTTTGACAAAAAAATAAAGGTGGTCTCATATATAAAAATACAAGAAATCACGATAAACAAATGATTCCAATTCACATTATGCTTGGATAGGAGAAAAATATTCACTACAACTTACATTGAGAGAATGTTAAATACTTTAGTAATTTCCATAATTCAAAATTCTTCATTATACTGAGAGTTTACTACAACATGTGATTTATATTTGGACATACTAGTACCTTCCATTATTTCATTCGTAAGTATATTTAAAATCTCTATAACTTTTTATAGTTTCATTCGAACTAATTATTTGTGTTGATTTTGTTTATTAATGCAGATAATAGTTTACTATAACTAACTTCTTTATAATGAACCTGTACATATTGAACTATAAAATTTTAAATTCATATTTTTAAGTTTGGAAAGTGTAGATTTTGTATATTCGATGATTCAATGTTTATTTATACAATTTGATTCAGGGTTTGCAATTTATTTTAAATTTGTTCACGATTATTATTTAGCAATAAAGTTTATCTTTGAGAATAAGTTTATCTGTTTATTCTAGTCTGATAGTAGTAGTTTTATCTTTTAGAAAACAAATTAAGAAAGTTTTCTCCAAAAAAAGTTAATATTTTAAAAAATAATACAGTCGGACCTCAATATAATCACCAAATTGGCTGCGTCCTATTATGATGATTGTATAGAGGTGTGACTATAAAGAAAATATCTGGCCATTATCACATAAATGAATGGCAGCTATAACTTATTTGCGCATATTTAAAAATGTTTGGCAGTGAATACTTTGATCCAGTATCCCAATTTGGATAAAACAATTACCTGAACATTCATCTAAATCGCCTAAATCTAATTAAAAAAATACCAAAATCATTAAGAATTTTTTTCACTTTAGATGTTTAAAGAGTTTAATTAATCTTTAAACACGTGAAGTGATGCAAAAATTGACCAAGTTGAAATATGAGATTTAACAAAAGAAAAAACAGGTTTTTTATCAATTTGAAAAAACCTAAATCAAAATGCATTTTTAGTAATAAAAATAAACAAATTTGAAAAACCCATTAGTTTGAGAATTTGTAAACATTTCTGTAATCTTATTAATAATTGTAGAAGAATTTTTATACACTTCGTTCTGGTAAAACATATGAATATATTCTAAATATCATTAATATAAAAAGCTATATGAACCAAGTATTCCATTGGGTTTCACATGACAGAGGAATTTTTTTGACAAAATAACTCACAGTACTGAAGATGCTGTATATAATAACTATGGCATGCCTTTGGATGCATTATTGCTTGCTTTATATTACTAAGAAATTTTTGAACAATTTTGAATTGACTAATCAAAACCCAAGTTTCTCTAAAAAATAGATATTATTATGATAATCATTTGTATTATTAAATAAATATAAATAATTAAAATTACTCTATTAAATTTAATATATGCGCCAAACATAGGTCATGCATCACTTGAGGCATAACTGGTTTAAGAACAGTATTATAGCAATTTTTCATATATGCAGCAGAATCAGAAATCATTAAATGTGGATATTCACATGGAATTGACCATTGAACAAGAGTTTATATAATTAATTGTCTAATTGTTGTATTGTTGACTAATTCCAAAAAATTTACTCCAACCAATTTTGTAATACCACAATATGAAAAAACTCTTCAAGCACAGGAATCGGTAGTTTCATCAACAATAAATGGCTTAAGCTCTGCAATAGTCATTTTATAACTTCTGGTAATTAATTTTGGTGCAAGATATTTGCTGATGGTAATGCACCACCTTCATGAAAATTTTCTCTAATCCAATCACGAAGCTTGTCAACTTTTTCAAGAGGAATATTTACTTCAACAAAAGCCTTTACTAGTGAGATTACGGCATTCTTTCTTGACTCTGAAGCTTGTAAAACTGTTGAAGAGTTTTCTGTTGTGTCCGAGCTGCCCATTCTGCTGCAATTTTATTTTTCTGATGATTGTTTGATTCAATATGTGAAATTATTGTTGATCGAATACTGTAATCAACACTATAGTGACAGAATCGAACATTAGTTTATTATTATCTTTTACAAAATCTTCTTGGAATTCTAATGCACGAGTATCTAATGTAATTCGCTTTGGACCCTCGATAATTTATGTTTTAAAAAGAAAAAACACACATATTTCTTATATAAATTTTCGTACCAACTAATTAATAATTACGCTTTTACTAAACAAAAAATTAATTCATTATACTTTATTAATAACAAATAATATAATAATTTACTATAGTTACTAGAAAAAAATTTTTTGATACAATATATTGCACTTCGCTAAACAAAAATACTAATTTATTAATTATAAACTATAATAATTTATTAAAGAAAAAAATAATTTTTGCTCAATCTAATAAACTATTATGTTTCATTAATCAAGTACTATAATAATTTATTATAGTTACTAGATAAAAAATATATCGAAGCAAATCGCAGAAAATCACATGCTTTTTGCGATTTTCTTTGATCACAGCAAATCAAAGAATTTACATGTCCCTAATTTATAGTTATAATATACTGTACCGGTAAACGTTTGAGAATTGCCCTAGTTTCAGTTATTGGTGCCTATCGCTATTTTTTAGTGCTTATAAAAAGAAATGAAGGTATCAAAAGCAGCTTATCAATAACAATTAACGGACCATCTAAACTAAAAATAATTTATTGCCTTTAATGACTAACGTTATCAGTAGTCAATTGTTCTTAGATCTAATTGAAGTATGAGTAATTCCGTGATGTAACTTGTTTTATGTAGAAAAATGTAGCTTAAAAAATGTAGTTCGTGCAGAAATATACATCATTATACATTTTCTATAATACTTTGTCTATTTTATTGTTAAAAAAATTACTCCAAACAATTAGGATTTGAACTTTTGCACTTTTGATACAGTCAGACCTCTGTAAATGCATCCCTTCTAAATGCATAACCGCTTTAAATGCATATTAATTATCTGGCCCGTTAATGGGCTTAATAAATAAGTGCATATTCTTTATTCTGCAAATGCATACTATTTTTATAAATCCCTCTGTAATGCATAAGACGCCAATCAAATCGGGACTACATGTTATAATTTTGTATATCATTCAAGATACTTTTATCACGTGATTTACATAAGTAAGAGTTCTTTAAATGCAACCCTTCTTAACTGCATACCTCAGAGCTGGTCCCATCGATATGCATTTAGAGAGGTCTGACTGTACCTTGTTTTATGTAGAAAAATGTAGCTTAAGAAATGTAGTTCATGCAGAAATATACATAATTATACATTTTCTATAATACTTTGTCTATTTTATTTGAACTTTTGAACTTTTGCACTTTTGATATAGTCAGACCTCCGTAAATGCATCCCCTCTAAATGCATAACCTCTTTAAATGCATATTAATTATCTTGCCCGTTAATGGGCTTAATAAATAAGTGCATATTCTTTATTCTGCATATGCATACTATTTTTTTTTTTCTTCTTTTTTAATTTCCTCTATAAATGCATATTACGTGACAAGAGGCCAATCAAATCGGGACTACATGTTATAATTTTGTATATCATAAAACTTATTCAAGATAATTTTATCACGTGACTTACATAAGTAAGAATTCTTTAAATGCAACCCTCCTTAAATGCATACCTCCCAACGATATGCATTTAGAGATGTCTGACTGTACTTTCAACAAAATTATCAAAAATATGGTTGCAAACGAAAAAAATGATGAATTTTCTGACTTAAAAAAAATCGGTGAAGGAGGATTTGGAATCGTATCCAAAGCAATATGGAAAAGACAACATCGTCAGTTAAAGATTATTGTCGCTATAAAAACATTAAAAAATGAAAATGATATTGATAAATTTAAGCAAGAAGTAAGAACTTATGATATTCGATACAAGAATATTTTAATATATTGTATTACTAACTAAATATTTATTTCAGCTCAAGATCATAAAAAAAGTTTGCAAAAATCCTAAACGTCGAAACATTATTAAATTTCACAAAACTATAGTTATTCATAATAATTCCTTTAATATGGTTTTCCAATTTGCAAATAAGGGTGACTTACGAACTTATTTAGAAAAATCATTTGAAAAACTTACATGGATTCAAAAGTTACAAATGGCATATGAAATATCAAAAGGTGTTGAATTTTTACATAAATTCATCGAGATCTTGTAAGTATTAATTTATTGATTTATTTAAAAATAGGCTAAAAATATTACGAAAAAGTATTAATAAATTTATATTTGTTTAGCATACCAAAAATGTTCTGGTTTACGAAGGGATACGTGAAAGAAAAATGTTAATTGCAGATTTTGGACAAGCGAAATTTTTGAATCAAGAAATTCCAAATGCTGACGAACCTCATGGAACTCCAGCATATACCGATCCTTCATATAAATTTACTAAAAAATCAGATATCTATAGTATCAGAATGATTTTCTGGGAAATATCGAGCGGTAAACCACCATTCCAACCAGTCCAAGACGAAGTACTCCTTTTTCTCGAAGTTTCTTTAGGAAAGAGAGAAATGCTAATTGAAGGAACACCACCTCGTTATACAGAACTATACCAGAATTGTTGGGGTCCCATACCTGAAAAGCGCCCGGACATAGAATATATTGTTAATTATTTAAGTTCTATTTTACTTGATTTCCAAATTGGAATTAATATACATGCAACAAGCAAATCATTGCATAATTTAATGCATGATTTAATTGTTGTACATTTTTTTTTTTTACAAAAATAAACTAGTCAGATGATTTTTGATTTTTTTTCTTACGCTTCCTGGAGAGGAAATAGCCAATCGGAGAGTGCAAATTTTGACTATTCCGGATCAGCCTGACGAAGAATTCGAACTCGCGTAAAAAAAGAAAAAAGTGAAAATACACAAAAACTAATGTTTAAATCGATCTTGGTGCACTAATTAAAAATGACGGGAATGAAATTTTACTTATATTAAACATCACTCTAACCCTATAGCCTCTAACGTTAAGGCCCTAACCTTAAATCACTTAGTTTATTTACAAAATCGGAATTCCTTTTTTGGTTTGTGTTACCCGCGCAAATAAGTAAAATGTTTTCTTACTCAGTAGATCACCGACAATCACTTCACCAACATAATATTTCACCGACAAATACTCACCGACAAGTTCATTTTACCGACATTTGTTTCACTGAAGCTCATTTCACCGACAAGTTTATTTTTAAACAGCACACTAAATTTAGCCCTAATTCTACCTATTTCTACCCTGACCCTAACGACAATGACCAGAATTACTTTGTGGTAAAATGAGCTTCGGTGAAATAAACTATCGGTAAAATGAACTAGTCGGTAAATAATTGTCAGTGAAATGCTATGTTGATGAAGTGATTGTCAATTACAGCTGTTTCATAATTTCTGGACCACCTAAAATTTTTTCATTCCCCGAAACCTCTTCGATCCCGTTCTAAGAATCACCTACCTTTTCGGAAACTACTTTGCTGTCTCCATATCGAAGTTACAAGCACAGCGAAATAGTTTCCGAAAAGGTAGATGATTCTTAGAACGGGATCAAAGAGGTTTCGGGAAACGAAAAAATTTTTAGGTGGTCCAGAAATTATGAAAATAGCTGTAATTGATTCCCGCAGATTCGGTAAACTTCGCCGAAAATTACTGCTGACACCAATTTCGCCAACAGCCATATCACTGACAGCCCATTTCTGACAGCTTACTTCCCTGAATCCCTTTCTCCAACATCCTATTTCATCGACAGCCACTTTCTCGACATCCCATTTTACTGACATTCTATTTAACCAACATCTATTTTGCAGACAGCTATTAATAAAACTTCACAAATAGATTACTTTACTGAAACTATAAAAAATTAAAAATATTATGATTATATATCTATTATGTTTTTATTATATTTTAAAAAACATAATAATTACTAGTTATAAGTTAATAATAATAATATAAATAATATATATTAAAACTGTTTTAGTAATATTAATAAAAACATTTTTAAAACATTATTAAACTAAATAAATTTCATATTTATAGTATAATATAAATTTATATTATATAAATATATTATATTATAATATATTTTATAATATTAAATATAATATAAATAAAACAAATCAATAATATAATGATTTAGACAAATGTGTTTACCCCAAAATCTTGCAAAAAAGATTTTTTGTTAAAATACGAAGGATGGTTTCATAAGCAAAATTACGAGATATAAGCATTTTTTAAAAATAATTTTGGTTTAAAAAATATTTTTAAAAAACTTATTTAATATATTTTTAAAATATAATAATAATGTTTTTATAATATTTTTAATAATATTAAAATAATGTTTTAAAAATATTTTAAAAAAATTATTTAAATTTTTTTTTAAAATATAATAATAATGTTTTTATGATATTTTTAATATATTAAAATAATCTTTTAAAACCATTTTTAAAACTTTATTTAAAGTTATTTTTAAATATAATAAGAATGTTTTTATAATAATTTTGATAATATTAAAATAATGCTTTAAAAACATTTTTAAAAAATTTATTTTAAAGTATTTTTAAAATATAGCAATAATGTTTTTATAATATTTTTAATAATATTAAAATAATATTTTAAAATATTTTTAAACAATTTATTTTAAACTATTTTTAAAATATAATAATAATGTTTTTATAATAATTTTATAATATTTTTGAAACAGATTTAAATTTTTATTTTATTTTTAAAATTTTTATTATATTATTAATATATTATAAAAACATTATTAAAATATTTTTTTATATAAAAAGCATATTTATTATATTTTCAAAATATTATTATTTTATTATAAAAACATATATACTTTTTTTTAAGTTTCAGTAAAGTAGCTTTATATTACGTAAATAATTTTTGATTATCAAATTATTATAGACTGTGAGAATGCCATTTTTTGATTTGCTATATAGCCAAAAACCGTAATCAGAATATAGTTGGTGGTAGAATTTCTGAATTACGCCAATTACGGCATTTTACCAATGTAGAATTAATTACGGCATAGCATCTAATTGCTGTAAAGATTATATGCCGTAATGTCGTAATGTCGTAACGTCGTAATGCCGTAGTGTCGTAATGTTATAATTAAGTAACTACGACTCCAAACCGGAAACTGGTGAATATGTTGTTACTAGCCATACAAGCATTTCACTAATCGGCAAGCATAAAAATTATTTAAAGTGTATTCTGCAGCAGAATATAATATCATAATAAATTTTAAAACACGTAAGTATGTATATAGGCATATAAGTGGCATATATCATCCATAAATGCTATTAACAATGTATATTATTTAAAGGAAAACAATGCAGTACAGCATTTTAACAAATGGTATTACAGTAGATAGTATTTCTGCATTCGGCTTTACGCTCACAGCAATTACAACAAAAAATACGGCAATGCCGTAACAGTGCCGTAACCGTAATAATTTGTAGAATTAATTCTACCACCAACTATAAATCAGAACGTTGTGAAAGTTCCGGTTATTGGGTGTCAACTAAATCTTATCTAATAACACCACTATCTACTCTAAGAACTATCTAACTATCGCTCAAGACTCTCAAAACTTGAATTGGCAGGCAGAAAGAGGCGTGGAAGATTTGGTCCGGGTCTCGAGGTTCGGGAAGTCTTGTTAGGGCGCAGTTGGAGATAAGATAAGTATCGATTTGGTTCTTCTTTGTATTTGAGTATTTACTCGCTTATGATTCTTATAGTCTTTCTTTATTGTAGCTTATGGGGTTCGAATGTCTACGTTCAATCAGGGTTATTTGACTAAGATCACGTGATCAAACGGCGCCGAAGACTTTCGAAGTCACGATAACTGCGTTGATCGGGTTTCCAATTGAAATTCCGACGGCAGCTGGATGCGGTCGGAAATCGAATAACGGGGTCAAATAATGCAACGTCACGGGGATCGATAATATATAGTCACGGGATCCGTATTGTTCGATAAATGAAGTAATAAATGCTGTAATTTTGAAGAGATTAAATTTTCGTTTTTTTGATTGTTCTTGATGTATAGTTTATTATAAATTCGATAAATAGATCGATAATTAATTTTCTCTTTCTATTTCGCTCTTATTTTTATTAATGCGATTTGGATTTTATTATTGGTCACGGGGACAAGAGAATCACCAATACTTGGCACAATCTAGCGAAACTTGATACTCAAATACCTGATCAAGTCAGATACCAAATGACCATAGATAGATCAAACAGTTATAACTAATAAATACATATATACGTATGTACCAGACAACTGATTTGATCTATAATTATTTGATACTAACTGGATCAAGTATTTGAGTGTAAGTTTTTGTAAGATTGTTTCGAGCACTGCTTTCTACTAATCAGTCAATCTAGATCTCCTTTTCCTGATTGTCGTATATCATATTAGTTGGTTCGCAGTTAATACAAGCTGCTTTCTGTGAGATTCACTAAGTTAATGCTACATGTTTCTATTAAAGATTTTCGAAAACCTTATCTCGACTTTCCCCAGATTATCGTTCCAGAAATTGTTCATTTTTCAGAACAAACCATATACAAATTTCTTGTTTCTATGGAATTCCGTAAGTTTCAGGTAGAAATCAAATCCGGTAAGATTCGCTTTAATTTTTACTTCATTATAATTAGAAACTGAATCTTAACTGGATTTGATTTTTACCCAGAATTTATATGTTTTGAAACTGTGCATTTTCTGGGACGATAGTTTGGAGAAAGTCAGGATACGATTTACAAAAATTTTTTATGGGGTATGCAATACGTCAATTTTATAATTATAAAGACGTATAACTAATTATTCACCTCACCAAAAATTAGGCTTAATTAGCTGAGATCATATGGGTTAGAGTTAGCATTAGATTAGTTGCTGTTATATATTTTTTAATAACGACATGATGAGCTGTTACTAAAATGATTGTCAAAGTAAGGCGGAACTTTATTATTTTTAAATTTATAATTTTTTTGTTTAATATAATACATAGTAATTATCATCCTGTTATAAAATAGTTACAAACGAAAGTCTATCTGCAAATAGCTGTCAACGAATGGATAGTAGTGAAATAGAATGTCGGTAAAATGGGATCGAGAAAGTGACTGTTGGTAAAATGGAATGTCGGTGGAAAGGATTCGGGGAAGTAGGTTGTCGGGGAAATGGGGAGTCTAGGATGTGGGTGTCGGTGAAGCGGCTGTCAGCGAAATTGGTGTCTGTGAAGTAGGTGTCGGCAAAATTGGATATGCCGATTGCGACCCGTGGACCAATTAGATCGTGTAACATTATGATCAAAACAAAACATATGGGCGGATTTTTGGGGACGTCTAAAGCGGAGTAGATTCTTATAATATATTTTATCGAATTAACTTTAGGGTTAGGGTCATCTTAAGTTAGGGTTAGAGAGATTCTTAGGTTATAATATATAAGCAAAATTGCCTTCCCGACATTTTTAATTAAAACACCAAGATAGGTTTAGACTGCCATTTTTTGTATTTTTCAAGGTTTTCGCTTCGCTTTTTTGTTTGCTTCGCCAAAGATCATCAAAATTCGATAATTTGATTGGCCAATTGTCACGTGATTCTACTCCGCTTTAGACGACCCCGGATTTTTTCAATTTGAATATGTCACATGAATTTGATCGTGATATTCGTGATGTCTAAAAATAGATAACCAATAAAAAATTTTTAAAAATAATAATAAACATTGTTCAGTACATACGTACGTATCTAATATTAAAGACTTTTCAATGACTAGTAGATGCCAACTTTGTTAAGAAATCTTTTCTACTCGAAAAGAACTTGTAATTCATAAAAAACTTAAGCATCGAAATAACAAAATTATACCCACCGTTATTTACTTACTCAACCTTTTCTCGAGCAAATCATGTTTTATCAAGATGCATTTATAGTTCTCATTAAAAAACGTCTTGGCTTTAATAGGCATTCAATCAGCACAAAACAAGTTTCTATTAATGCTTTTCCAGAAAATATATTTATTTAACTTTTTGAGAATGAGCCTTCTTTCCGATATAGTCCTGTGCAACAAAAGTATTCTTGTCCATTTTAGGGTGAAGCCGGCGAACAAAGGTTAAAACAATTGGTCAATTATGACTATAGATGTGAAATAGTGAAATAGTTTCACCAGAATTACACCAAAATTTTTATTTTGGTTAATTGGTGAAATTGGTAAATTAGTGAATTGGTGAATTGGTGAAATTGGTGAAATTGGTGTATTGGTGAATTGTTGAATTGGTGAAATGGTGAATTGAATTGGTGAAAAAGTGAATTAAATTGGTGAAACGGTGAATTGGTGAAATGGTGAAATGGTCAATTGGTGAATTGGTGAACAGTGAATTAATGAAATGGTGAAATGGTGAATTTGCTCAGTCCTATAAACAGTTAATAGTTCTGACCTCAAAGTGTGCCTGTAAAAACATAAAATATAAAAACTTGAACAAAAACCTAACCAAATTCCAGACTGAAATAATTCCCTATTTTACCATTCCACTAATTCACCAATTCACCATTTCACCAATTTACCAATTCACCAATTCACTAATTACACCAATTACACCAGTTTCACTATTACCGATTGGTGATTGGTGAAATTGTAAAATCATTTTACCACTTTGACTTAATTTTACTAGCATTTATAATTATGACTATTGGAACGTTTGACAAGATCTGAAATTAAAAATTGCTCAATATATAAAAACCCCTCTAGTGTGCATATCTTTGCTTGATCCCAACTCATATAACAATTATAAAATTTAATTTCTCTAAGTGCACACCTCCTCTAAGTGCACATTTTGCATTTTTTTTACCATGGTCCCAATGGGTGTACACTTAGGGGGTCTGGCTTTACAAAGTTTTATAGATTGGTGTTTATAAAAAAGTTAATACAAAAAATTATCAAATATATTGTACAGTAGTTATCTTTTTAATAGCTAGTATATTTTATTTTATATAAATTCTTTATTCAAAATATTTTTATACAAAACTTGTTAAATTTTTAATTTTTTAGCAATTAGTTTTCTTTTAGTATTTGGTTATTTTTGTTATAATATAAAAAAACTTTAGATATTTATTTACTTTGTTGAATTTTTTTAAATTTTTTTGCTGCTATATGTACCAATACTTAATTTGTATTATATTTAGAACTATTTATAGAGGACCTGAACATTTCTTATATAGATCATAACTGGATTTTGGCTGAACTTGACCTAATTTGCTAAAAATGACAAACCTATATTTACTTAAATAACTTCTGATCCAGTAATCAGAATTGAATAAACTTTTTTTGTTAGATACACCTCACTGAGAGCTTAATTTTAAAAAAAAGTTCATTCAAATTTGACTACTGGATACCAAAATAATTGCCAAAAACAGTTTTTTTGCTTCTTAAATTTTGGGGTTTTTGCTAAAACGCATAACATATAACCTCTGTACTATATGTCTGGGTTCTATTTATAGTTTATTTTGCCAAATAATTTTTTATATAAAATAAATCTAAATTTTATTCAATAAAACTAATTTTAACTTAATTATAAAGAGTATTTATACAGTTAGAACTATATACAAAAATTGATTCTATCCTATTTATATGCATTTCAAATAATCAAAACAGTATACAAAATTTAAACTACAAATTTTATATACAAATAAATATTTTGGTTTAAATATTAATAATTATTGGGCATTATTTTATACAAATCTGTTACTATAGTAACTCTGTAACTGACCAATCAAGATCGATCATATGTATTAATACTTTTTTTATTTGTTTGTTTTATTTTGTTTTATTTTTTTTAAGTTTTTTTTATTTATTTTTTTATTAAGTTTTTTTATTTATTTTTTTTATTAAGTTTTTTTATTTATATATTTTACTATTTTTTTATTAAAATGAAAATGACAAAAAAAATAATGAATGAATAAAGCAGAAGAAAACAGGTCAAAATTGGGGTGAAAATAGCAAAAAACAAGATGATTAAAGCAGAAGAAAATGGGGTAGAAACATGACAAAAAGAGAGTAAAAACAGAATAAAAATAACAAGAAATTGTAATAAAAATAGCAAAAAAAGTATAAAACAAAAGATGAAAATAATAAATCAACGTACTTACATAAAGAACCTATGAAGAATTTACTAAAAAACCCACAAAAATTGATAAAAAATTTACTGGAAGTATCACTAAAACAACAAACTTTTATAAAAACCACAAAGAAACTACAACTATTCCTCTAAAAATAACTAAGTTACTAAAGAACTCGCTAAAAACAACAAAAACTTACTAACCATGAATAAAACACAAAACTCAGGTATAGAAATAGATATGGGCACAGGAATTGGATATTTATTATTTAATTGCACTTGGCAATTTGCTTGGCACTTGTATCTATTACTTTTTGCCTAGCATTTTGTTTGTACTTTGCTTTTAATAGTGCCTAGCACTTTTGTATCTATAGGCACAGATATAATATAAGACACTAACTAGTGCCCAGCCCTGGGCATACAGACTCCTAATTTAAATATATAATTTTTTAAAATAATTTTTTTAAATTTAAATAATATCTTTTAAAATGATTGAAATAATTACCATAGATTCCCAAAAATAAGCTACCTTTTTTTGACGATTAAGGGTAGAGTGTATGTCAATCATTTTTAATAATAGTAAAATTGCTATATTATGTATCACAGCATACAAAAACTTACTACTATAGCTAAATAAAATGCATTTTGTTTATATCAAAAAAAAATAGATTTACGGTATTTTCAATATCTGAATTTTTATTTCGATACAAAAAATTTAATAGTTTATATTTAATTTTTTTAAAAAATATATCAAAAAGTTAGCAATAGTTGCGACAGAAAATTTTTTTTGCAACAGGACAAAATAAGTTAAAACCGGTTTTAGATAGTAAACAAAATATCTGGAATATTCGATCTTATATTAGTATTAGTAATTTGTGTTACTAATGATCATAGCAATAAGTTTCATAATAAAAATGACATCATTATACTCTACCCTTAAGTCCAAAAAATCAGAGGAGCTTCTTTTCAGATTATACGAGTTTTGAAGATTTATGCCTGTTAGCAGAGGTAGCTTATTATCAGGTATTAGTTGTTAAAAAAAATTCTCACACATATTAACTTGCGTAAATAGGTTTTGTATATATGTACGCCAGAATGTGCATTATTAAATCACTATGCCACATTTAGCACTATATTTAATAAAGCATATGCTACTAGCACTTACTATATACAGAGTATTATTGCCCATAATTTCAATTTTTTTTATTTTCTTATTAATATATTTTTTTTGTATTTTTTATTTTTATTTTTTTTTAAATTTTTATTTATTTTTTAATTCTTTTTTTTACATTTTTTTTATTTTTTAATTTTTTTAATTAATTTTTGGCAAAAATACAATAGCGACTCATCGTATAGCGACCCCTATATGATCAACCAATCATTTTTGAGATTAGCGATCATATATAAACAAAGATTATCATTTGATAATTTGGTTTTTTTTTGTTTTTTTCTAAACCGGAGTCATGACTCGTATTTTTTTTTTTGTTACTACTTTTTTTGCAAGCTACTTTTTTCAAGTAAGTTTTTTTTTTGTTCTTGTCTTTGTCGCTAGTATTCTTTTGAAGCTGCCTACTAGAGATTTGTTTTTTGCTAGTGTTTCACCATTTTGGCTTCACTGCATTTTCTTTAACACAGTTCACATTTCCTTTTAACGTTTGTTAGGTCGATATATTCAACTTCCTCTAGTTTGAGCCAATTACCAGAACCAAGTTTTTTCGAAGCAAAGGTGACAAAAATACAAGTGCAAGTATTATATCAGTTAAGTTTAAGTTTGTTTTAATTTTTTTTTATTTTTTTTTAGTATTAACATGTTTATAAAGATTATTTGGCAGGTCTTTTAAAAAAATTTGACGTATCTCGCTTGTGACGGCAAAAAATTACTCTACTTAATCCTTAGTGGTATCTTTTTTTTTCTTCTTTTTTTCTTTTTTTTCTTGATTTTTTTTCGGTTTTTTTATTTTTAATTTTTTTTTTATTATTTTTTCAGTTTTTTTTTTATTTTTTTTCTTAGTTTTTTTCTTTTGCTTTTTTTAGGTTTTTTTCTTTTTTTATTTATTTTTTTATTTTTTATTTTATTATTTTTTTTGCTTTTTTTTCTTTGTTTTTTTTTGTTTTTTTTTTCAATTTTTTTTTCTTTTTTCTTTCATTTTTTCATTTTTTTCATTGTTTTTTATTGTTTTTTATTTTTTTTTATATGCTGTATAAAATTTTGGGGGTTTTCTGTTTTTTTTTTAGTTGTTTTTTTAATATATATTATATACAAGTTTTTCAGATAGGGTTTTTTTCTATTTTTCAATTTTTTTCTTAGTTTTTTGTTTTTTTTTTTTTTTTTAATAGGTTTTCATGTTTTTTTTTATTTTTTGTTTTTTTTTCCAAATATTTTTTTTTGGATTTTCTTTTTGTTTTTTTTATTAAATAGTTTTCTTTTTTTTCAGGGTTTTTTCTTTCTTTTTTTAGAATTTTTTTATTTTTTTTATTTTTTTTGTTTTTATTCGTTATTTTCAGTTTTTTTCATTTTTTTTCAGTTGTTTTTTTTATTCTATATTGTTGGTGTCGATGAAACTGGACATATTAGGATAAGTATTTTTCTTTTCTTTCAGTTTTTTTTTGTTTTTTTTTTTGTTGCTAACGGTTTTTTTTAGGTTCATTTCATTGTTAATGAAATCGTATTAGAGTTATTAGCTATTGTAGTTGGAGTTATTATAATTGGAGTTGTTGAAATTGATAGATCAATTTTTTGACTTATTTGGCATCTTACAGGAGACAGGTTCTGGGGCAATGTAGTGGGAGTTTTTGTTTGTTTTAGTTTAGTGTAGATTTTGCTAGATTCTATTCTTACATTATGATTTTAATTGTACTATATTATTTTTTTTTATTAATAATAATAAAAAATAAATTTTGAATTATGATGCCTATTAAAATCGAGCATGTGATTCACATGATGACCAATTTGTATCAGTCATCACGTGAATCACATACTCAATTTTGATTGGTCGATCACGGTATCGACAAAAAATAACACTCTTAATTTTTTATGTTTTTTTAACTTTTTCATTCTTTTTTATTATTTTTTTTATGAATTAATATATTTGTAGCTATAGATTACAATAAATTTTTTGTAGCCAGGGTTCATAACTAAGTCCATGTGTAATATAGTTAGGGTTAGTGTAATGTTAAAGTTTGGGTTAGGTTATGGTTAAAATTAAGATTAATACAAAATCATGAGAGGAGCATTTTTTATTAGTAATACAACATGGTTACTCTAGTATAATTTTGAATTATTAATAATTTTATAAAATGAGGTTACAGCAGCCATGGCTACAAATACAGTTGCCTCTCTCTTATTCAAACAGGCCATCCCAAGAGATTTTGTTTGGTTTAGAGAAAGTTCATAATATAAAATTTTTCAAAAAACTGTTTTGATTAATTTTTATCCAATTTTTGTATTTTTTTGATTTTTGTATTTTTTCAATTTTTGTATTTATTACCCTTCAGGTTACTATTATCTGATCCAGATCATAGCCCGAGTTGAATATCTGATCCAGATTATAGCCTGGATCATAGCCCAGGTTGAATATCTGATCCAAATTATAACCCAGGTCATAGCCCAGATTAAATATTTGATCCAGATTATAACCCAGCTACCTGTCATGTTACTATTATCTGATTTGGATTATGACCCGGGTTAAATATTTGACCTGTCAGTTACTATTATCTAATCTGGGTCAGAATACTAGTTTAATTAATTATATAAAATAAAATTTTTTTTTCAGTTACAAGGCGAGGTCATGCCTCGGTCTTTTTATTAAGTATAGTGATCATTACAACATCCAAGACTATTGCATTAGATTACTACAACTACCAAGTACCGAAACTTAGACTATTTTATCTACGACCTAAACCTACCAGAGCATCCAATATGTCCCACTCATATACTCAACCTGGTTTTTGCACCTTACTTGTCCACTAATAGTACATGTAGTGCTACCGCCGCCGGTTCGTATCTCAAGCCATTTTTTGAATGCTGCCGCAACCTTGGCCCGTATCTCAAGCCACTACCTTCCTACTAGTATGTGTAGTATGATACATGCCCTTACAAAGTTCACCAACCCAGTACTTCTCCTGTTCCTCTTCTGGTTTCTTTCCAGTTGCTTTCCTTACCCCTACCTCGCTTTCTTTCACCTGGTTACATTCCTACTCTCAATCTGAGAACCCGGAAGGAGTGGTCTACTATTGGCGAACCCAATGGTCTCTCTTCCCTTGGTACATGCTTCTGTAACACATGTCCTTTTCCTCCGGTGCGACTCCAGCAGTCTGATTGGTAGAGCCCCGCCATAGGCCATTTTGTCATAAGTTTGCTTCCGGTCAGTAGTGCTTATATTCATAAATTCTTATATATATTCGAATATTCATAATTAATTTATTAATATATTCGAATATATTTTCGAATATTCATAATATTTATAAATATTTATAATTATTATGAATATTCATAAATATTTTGAATATTCATAAATATTATGAATATTCATAAATATTATGAATATTCATAAATATTATGAATATTTATAAATATTTTGAATATTCATAAATATTATGAATATTCATAAATATTTTGAATATTCATAAATATTATGAATATTCATAAATATTTTGAATATTCATAAATATTTTGAATATTCATAAATATTTTGAATATCATAAATATTAAATATTCATATTCGTGAATATATGAATATTATGAATATTCATGAATATTATAAATATTCATAAATATTATGAATATTATGAATATTCATGAATATTATAAATATCATAAATATTATGAATATTATGAATATTCGTCCATCCTATTTTAGAATAGCCAATCACAGTACATATACTGGTTACACAATATAAACTTATATTACACAAAGGCCCAGTGCATTGTTTTTGCAAAAATAATTTTTTGTTACACATTACTAATGTTGTGTAACGTAATACAAATCTTATTTTGGTAATTGTTTTACATATACAGTACATGTCTTATTGCTTCAGACATAAATATTTAATATTTATAAATATTCATACTACAGTATTTATGAATATTCATTATAAATATTATGAATATAGGGTTTGGCGACTTAGGGAAGTTGGTAAGTTGTCACCCCCAAGTAGCAGGTCTAGGGTTCAAATCCCACTGGCGACGCTTTGGAAAAATAGACCTGTGTTACGGTAACTGTTTCCTGTCGATCGGTTGGATATATTATCTGTAGTCCTTGGTTACCATCTCGAATAGGAGCTTTCAGGCAAAGTTGTGTCTGGTGACACAAACAAATCCAAGGAACCGGGGAAATGGAAACCCATTTGGAAAGTCCCGAGTAAGGAGGTAGCAACGATCTTCGACGGCGCTACTAGAACCGGAATATCAGAAACCGGAGCTAGAGAACTGGACGATATGACCTTCGGAGGAGAGTGTCCACCAACCTGGCCGCCGGAGTCGTACTGGAGGAAAAGGACCTATGTTCTGGAATTAGGTAGTAGGAGAAGAAAAACCATAGTAGCACCTAATGCTTGGTAGATCAACCCTTCCGGGCCTACTGGTTTGGAAGTTTTGGGCACCTGGTGATGGACCGGTAGGAAAGTAATGGTGGGTACCGAGGTCAGTATGAACCTTACAAGGGCAAAAGTAGGTAATGGTAGCGGTTAGGTACCCCTGACTGCAAGTTGCTTGCCTCGGTGAGTGCGTAAGTTACCGAAGTGTAGGTAATACCTGTGTGGGACAGGGACTGCTCTACCAAGTTTACCTGCAAGGATAAATTAGTCCTAAAGGGATGTAGATAGCATCCAGGACTGTCTTCGACTGACTAATGTATCGGAGGGCTGTATCGGTGATCACAAGTAGGATTGACATGTGAAGCGTTGGACCAGAGAGTTTAAATAGGCAATCCCCTAGTTGGGTTGTAGGTATGGCAACTAGTGTAGAACCTTCGGGCGGACTACTTAAATTAGACAACCAAAAGTTGTACGTGTGGCTAGTTGTACTCTCATTCAATGTAGCTCAATTGTGGGTGCACCCAAAGAGGCGCCCTTGATCCACAGGCTTGATTAAATAAACTCTCACCCAAAGCGGGAACTTTAACACAAAAAAAAAAAATTATGAATATTTATAAATATTTATGAATATTCATAAATATTATGAATATTCATAAATATTTATGAATATTCATAAATATTATAAATATTCATAAATATTTTGAATATTCATATTCATGAATATATGAATATTATGAATATTCATGAATATTAAGAATATTCATAAATATTATGAATATTATGAATATTCATGAATATAGGACCCGGACATCTCTCATATAGGTCATAATTAGATTTTGGTCAATTTTGACCTAATTTGCTGAAAATGACAAAATCTATTTATTTAAATAACTTTTGATCTAGTAATCAAAATTGAATGAACTTTTTTTTGTTAGATGCGCCTCACTGAGAGCTTCATTTTAAAAAAAAACTTCATTCAAATTGGACCACTGGATGCCAAAATAATTGCCAAAAACTAATTTTTTGCTTTTCAAATTTTGGGAGTTTTTGCTGAAATGCGTAATGTATGACCTCTGTACTATATATCCGGGGTCCTATGAATATCATGAAAATTCATAAATATTATGAATATTATGAATATTCATAAATATTATGAATATTATAAATATTCATGATATCATGAATATTCATAAATATTATGAATATTATGAATATTCATTCGTCCAATTTTAGAATAGCCAATTACAGCACATATACTGGTTATACAATATATACTTATATTATACAAAGGCCCAGTGCATTGTTTTGCAAAAATAATTTTTGGTTACACGCTACTAATGTTGTGTAACGTTGCACAAATCTTATTTTGGTAATTGTTTTACATATACAGACATATATTATTGCTTCGGACATGAATATTTAATATTTATGAATATTCATAATACAGTATTTATGAATATTCATAATATAATATTTATAAATAGATTGATGAATATTCATAAATATTTATAAATATTCATAAATATTATGAATATTCATAAATATTATGAATATTCATAAATATTTATGAATATTCATAAATATTATGAATATTCATAAATATTTATAAATATTCATAAATATTATGAATATTCATAAATATTATGAATATTTATAAATATTATGAATATTCATAAATATTATGAATATTCAAAATATTATGAATATTCATAAATATTATGAATATTTATGAATATTTGAATATCTATAATTTTATATTCGAATATTCATAAATCTTTATATATTCGAATATATTCATAAATATAGTATATTCGAATACAAGCACTACTGGTCAGTCCACTTCTCAGTCAGTCCGCTTCCGGTCCGTTCCCATCCGATTTCTTTTTAAGTACTGTCGAAAGTCAGCTATCTCTTTGCTCGGGTCTTGCCAAGTATGGTTTCTTTTGTCCTATAGTTCTGTGCATAACACAGCACCTGCGCTCCCAGGATCTATGTGCCCCAGTTCTGTGCGTAACACAGCTCTAGAGCTCCTAATACGAGTTGGTGCAACCCAGAAAACAGATCTGTAAATCCGAGCTCAGAGTCCAGGTTACCATAACGCAGATAAGTTTTTCGAACTCGGCTCTAGTGAGATTCGAACTCTGTATTTTTTGTTACAACTACTTGGGGTGACAACAATCCAAACTACACTATGTCGCCACACCCATAAAATAAATTTTATTCATAATATAAAATAAATTTAATTAAATAAAAGATCATACATCACGAAATTTTATATATAGATATTAATCGATATATAATAGTTAATCGTTTTATATCAATTAAAAAATAACGATATATATCGATTAACTGGTTAAAAATCGATATATATCTATAATCGATATATATTATTTTCTATATTATAATCGTTATATATCTATAAATCGATTATAATCGTAATTATTTGAAATGATATATAACGATTAACAGATTACATACTTATCACGAAAATTTCAACCCAAATCAACTAGTAAAAAAAAAAAAAAATTTTAAAAAGTTCAAAAACTCTTAAGCCCATTTAATCCACAAGCTACCAAGGATATAAATAGGACCCGGACATCTCTCATATAGGCCATAACTGGATTTTGGCCAATTTTAACCTAATTTGCTAAAAACGTCAAAATCTATTTACTTAAATAACTTCCGATCCAGTAATCAGAATTGAATGAACTTTTTTTTGTTAGATGCGCCTCACTGAGTGCTTCATTTTAAAAAAAAAGTTCATTCAAATTGGACCACGGATGCCAAGATAATTGCCAAAAACTGTTTTTTTGCTTCTCAAAATTCGGGGGGTTTTGCTGAATTGCATAATGTATAACCTCTGTACTATATGTCCAGGTCCTATATAAATATATATACCACAAATTGTACCAAAAAACTTAAAAAAAAAAAGCCGTTTTTGACCGATTTTTACTGCTCTCTCCTTTTTATCCCTCTTTCCCTTTTACTCCTCTCTTCCTTTTTTTTCTTTCTTTTTTTTTTTCTCTTTCTTTTTTCTTTTTAATATTTCGAATACATTCAAAATATTTTAGGATGATTTGTAACTGGATCATATCAAGGATGTTTTGACTAATATTTTCAAAATATTTCGATGATTTTCGATGATTGTACCACAAGATCAGATCAGATCTCTGTTTTTTTTTGTTTATAATTTAGATCTTCTATTAATTTTACATTGTTTTTTCGTTTTCCTTTTGTTTTTTTGGTTTTGTTTAGTTTTGTTTAGTTTTGTTTTGTTTTGTTAGATTCGGTTTGTTTTTTTTATTTATACACGTAACTCTGGTTATACCGACATCTGGATATAACAACAACATAGTAAAATCTTTCTATACCGACATTTTTTTCAAAAATTTAATATAAAATGTCAGTATAACTCACTATATCGACATTTTGAATTTTTTTACTAATGAACCAAAAATGTCGATATAACCAGAGTAACGTGTATTTTTTTTTTATTTTTTAATTTTTTTTATTATATTTTTTTTTATTTTTTAATTTTTTTTATTTATATTTTTTTTTATTTTTTATTTTTTTTTATTTTATTTCTACACTTTACTACTAGCACTTTGCAAGAAATTCAACAACTTTCACCACTTTGCACAAGCCAACTCAGCCTTTCGATACTTTGCAAGAACACACAACTAATTTCTCCAGCAATTTCTAAATTTTAAGAATGCAAGTTTTTGCAAGTTTTTGCAAGGTTTCATTTTATTTATTTTTTTGTTTTATGTTTTTGTTTTTTTTTTGTTTATTTTTATTAATTTATTTTATTCCGGTACTTTGTGAAAACCTTTAACGATTTTTGAATTGCAAAATCGCGAACTCTTACTTTAGAAAAATGGAGATTTGGGGCTTCATTTATTTTTTTATTTAGTTTGCTTATATTTTTGTTTTTTGTTTGTTTTCTTTTTTTTACTTATTTTTAATTTTAATTTATTTTATTTATCTATTACTTCTTTCAGAACTTTGCAAGAAAACAACTTGACTTTTCCGGCACTTTACAAGAATTCTGTCACTTTGCAAGAAATTGCAAATATGAGAGAATATAATTGAATATAAGCAAATATGAGGTGAATATAAGCAAACTATAAGCAAATATAATAGTTTATTTTTTTGTTTTTGTTTTTTTTGTTATTTTTTTCATTTTGTTTTTTGTTTGTTTGTTTTTACAGCACTTTTTAGGAAGTTTCGAATATAAGTGAATATAAGCAAATATGATAGTTAAACAAAGAAGAAGAGAAATAATAGCTAACTACAGAGTAAGAAAAATAAGTGTATAGAGCTAGTATTATGTGATGAACAGTGTTGGAAATTAGTATTCTCAGAGTTCTCATGAGAACACTATTATAAATTTGCGAACAGTATAAATTTTTTACTGTTCACTATTAAAAATTTTTTGAGAACAGTAAAATAATAATACTGTTCTCATAAATATATAATAATTAGCTATATAATTTTATGTCCAACCAAAAACTGATAAAAATCTTATTTAATTTTTATGATTGAGGTTTCAATTTGCTATAATTATTATTTAAGGTTATAGTTATACTTCATATTTATAGTTTTTTTTTTTTTTTTTTTTTTTTTTTTTTTTTTTTNTTTTTTTTTTTTTTTTTTTTTTTTTTTTTTTTTATTTTTTTTTATGAGCATAAGTGAAAACAATAACAATTGTTTGAGAACACTTGTAGCCATTATACTGTTCTCATAAGAACAGTGTTTGAGTTTGAAATTTTTAACACTGGTGACGAAGTGTGAAAGTAGTTTAAAATATTACTATTTTTTCAATTTTGTTTTTTGGGGGGTTTTTTTTTTGTTATTTTTTTTATTTTATGAAGTAGCAAATATAAGTGAATATTAGCAAATATAAGTGAATATTATAGTTAAAACAAAGAAGAAAAGAAATAATAGCTAATTGCAGAGTAAGAAAAATAAGTATATAGAGCTAGCATTATGTGAAAGGGTCTATTTTTTTCTTTTTATTTTTTTCATTATTTTTTTTTGGGTATAGTTTTTTTTGGTTTTATTTTTTTTTTGTTATTTTTTTCATTTTTCATAGAAAATGTATAATAATATAATAAAATGTATAATAATAATAATAAATAAAACATGGTCTGGGCTTTACAGACCTGTTGGTAAACTAACTTAACGCAATCTTGACAAGGCTAGCGACCACCATCCAGTAACTCGAGGGAGTTTCTTTAGTGAGTTGAAGGCCTAAGGATAGGAAAAAGGTTGCTGTGGCAGATCACATCTGGGCACTTTATAGTAGCCGGGTGAGTCTTTATTGTAGAAAAAAAAGGGTTAAAGGCAATAGTTAGAGACCTTTGTATGTAATAACATGCGCATTTTTTAGTCAATAAAGGCAGGATTTAAAAAAAAATAATAATAATAAATAAAAAAATATAAAATTTTTTATTAAATTGCGAAATCTTGTGAAAATATGCGAAAATATGCGAAAATCTATAAAACATTTAAAAATAAGTATACAGTATAATAGTATTGTTATTAGTGATTTTTAATCTGATATCTATCGATTATTACCAATTATTACCTATTACTATCTTAATCAATAGTCCTCGTCAGAGGGAATTTAAATCGATTACTATCCACTAATGATAAATATCGATAGTAATCTCTGTGCAAATTTTGGTGATGTATGTACTGATTAACTTGAGTTTGGATCCGGAATAGAAAATTTATTATATTAATTCAGTATATCCAGAGGAAATATATATAAAAATATTTGTTCTGGAAGTTTTAGTTCAGATTATCAAAAGTCCGGTATATAGAGGGCCAGATTAGAGAGAGGCAACTATATATTAATCCTTTTTTTATTTATTTTTATTTATTTTTTTTTTATTTTATTCTTTTTTTATTTTTTTTAAAGGCTGTTATTTTATAGCAACCCCTGTGATCGACCAATAAAAATGATCATGTGATTATGTGATCGATTGATCAAAATCAATTGATAACGTGATCACATGATTATTTTTTATTGGTCGATTTATCACTTAATAAAATTTTATTAATATATATTGCCTTAAATTGATTTTTTAAAAAAAATAAACGAATACAAAATCATAATATAGACATAATGGGACCCACTATTTTTTTTTATTAAACTGTAACTCCAAAAAAAAAATACAAAAAAAAATTAAAAAAATAACATAAACCTGATTCTAACTATCATGCTATGCCCCGCTACATCCCAACTATCGTGCTATGTCCTGCCCCATACTAAATATCGTGCTATATTCTATACTAACATTGCTTTTTCTAACAACGTACTAATAGTGGATTTTACGACAATATAAACGATGTCAACAACTTCAATTATGACAATGACTAATCGTTAATGATAAATGCATATCCGAATTAAAAAAGTTAGAAACAAAAAAATAAAAAAAAACGAAAAAGAAACCAAGTGC
>QKWP01002101.1:6302-24475 GCA_003550325.1 Gigaspora rosea | reverse complement strand
ATTTTTTTAATTTATTTTTTTTTTTGATTTCTATTTTAATTTATTTTTTTGATTATTTTATTTTATTTATTTTATTAATTATTTTTATTTTTTTATTTTTTGGATTTTTTTTTAACATAATAATTTATTATAATTTTATTTTTTAATTTATTATTTTAATTAATTTTTTTATTTAATATTTATTTATAATAATTTATTTGTTTTGTTTTTATTTTTTATTTTATTTAAGAATTTAATATTTTTGTGCATGTGCGCTGTAGTGCACCTCATATGATTTGGTGTAATATGAAATTTAAACAACCAAAATAACACATTTTTTTGTTAGTTAGGGTTAAGATGAGATTACTGTATGTTGCCGAAAATAAGCTACCTTTTTTGCTGATTTTTAACAAAAAAAAACTGTGGTAGCTTATTTTTGGGTTAGGAGGCATCTATAAATAACGTTATGTACCCCCTTATAGTAGTGCTGGACCCCCTTTACTATATAAAAAAAAAAATTCAAAATCCGTATGTTTATATATAAAATTTTATAAAAACTTGAATATATTGTAACACAGTAATCTGATTTGGATGATTTAGGTGCCATTTGATTCATCTCAGTGAGATAAATCCAATGATACCAAAATCATTTTATTTGGATTACTGGGTCAATAGTTATTCACAAAAAACCATTGATTTTTTGGTAATTTTATAAGAAAACATAATAACCAATAGTATTTAGCCAATAAAATTTGATCCAGTAATCCAAATGAAATGAAATTGATATTATTCGACTCCTCTCACCGAGACGAATCGAATGGTACCAAAATCATTAAATTTGGACTACTGAATCAATTTTTAGCCAATTTTTTCTAAAAAAATTATGTTATATTTTTTTGACCCCCTACTTATTAAGAAAAACGGTATTGTTCGTCCAACCCCCTCTTGTATAACGTTATTTATGGATACCCCTTATTTAATATTTTAAGTAATGTAAAGGACAATAAAGGGTAGCTTATTTTCGAATACAAAACTTTAACAAGTAAAATAAATAAATAAATATGCAGTAGACAATAAATAAATATGCCGTAGATGATAAATAAATATGTTATAAACAATAAATGGGAGGTCAAAAGTAGAAACCACTGAATTTGTTTTTAGTAAGTTTTTTTAAAAAATTTTAATTAAAATATCTTGACAACTATTAAACCAGACCTAATAAAATTTTTTTATTTTAATTCTATAACTATATAGAATTAAAATAAAAAAAAATTTATCAAGTTTGGTTTAATGGTTGTTAAGATATTTTAATTTAAAGTTTGAAAAAATTTAGTTAGAAAAAAATTCAGTTTTTCTACTTTTGACCTCCCAAATAAATATGCAGAAAAAAATCAGGGTAACTTATAAAGCGATTTTAGCCAATCGATTATAGTTGCTATATAGTAAAGTCTAAATTTTACTAAGCAAATTGATTAAAGTCGCATAAGTAAACTTGTTTAGCAGATCAAAATACGCATACTCTGAAAATTTCATATAAAATCAGAGAAGTTTTTATTATTTGACTTTTAATTTTTACGTTCAATGGTTTTTTTTTTACAAAAAAAACTATTGAATGTAAAAATTAAAAGTCAAATAATAAAAAGTTCTCCAATTTATATAAAATTTTCAGGGTATATGTATTTGATCTGCTGAACAAGTTTACTTATGCGACTTTAATTGATTTGCTTAGTAAAATTTAGACTTTACTATATAGCAATGTTCATTGATCGTAGGGGTAGCTTATTTTCGAAACTAAAAATTTTGTTAATTATCTTTGGTGCGACAAAGGGATAGCTTATTTTTGGGTCAAAGGCGTTTTGACGTTTTTGGATCAAACTGGGGTAGCTTATTTTAGAAGGTAGCTTATTTTTGGCAATATACAGTAGAGTATATAGGTAAAGCTCGTTTTGATTAGTTGTTAAAATACTTCAGAAAAAATGTCGAATATACCCAGATATAGTACTGGGCAAAAATTTTATAACTCTCAAACTTTTAAAAATTTGTCAATACACTCTAAAGACATATTATAAATTTACAATATACTAATTCAGTTTTGTATTAACAACTTTAATTTGAATTTTACAAGGGTTTTGTTATTTTTTCACAATAAATACATATAAACGTCTACTAAATAATGCATACGTGACCATTCCTAACACTACTATTACTATCACTTATTGTGTTATAAACGTTATATTCACAAACTATAATTGTATTAAATAAATTATAATCAAAAATATTAAAATACAGTTTATAATAATAGTTCAAAATTGTACTTTTCGTAAAAAAATACAAACAAACTAGTTGAAGCAGAGTCTTTCAATTTCAACTCACCAGTTGTTTAGATAGCCGAACCATCTTCTGACCTTTCAAAATATTCACCTCTCATCTAGTTTTTGGAACTACTGCATCTTATTGCATCTCAGGTTAAAAAACAATAAGTTTGAAGGTAAACTACCAATAACTAAAGTTGGTTGTTACATTTTGTATTACAAAAAAAAAGTTTCATATGACATGATGATTTTTACTATTAAAAGTACTTTAAAAATTACAATTGACTATATAAAAAAAAGATCGTTACCAATCATATTTATCCTAATAACAGCCAATCAGAACAAACTTTCGCTATGCTGTAGGTAAGAAAAGGGTTTTATAATAAAATTTTGCAAGAAATTTTTTTTGTTAAAGCACAAAAAGTAGTTTTTCATAAGCAAAATTATAAGCAATAGGCAATTTTTTAAAAGATTGCTATTTTTCTTAATTTCAGTTACACCTGATCCTATGATCTGATTGGTTTATTAGATAGGTGCGTTACAACACATATGCACTAAATTACATAAACCATTCTTTAAATATACTATAAGTTTCATTTTTATTTACTTTATTATTTTAATTTATTTATTTAATTTTTTAATTTTAGTACGTGTCACTAAGGAAATCAAGTTAGCATAAGAAGAAGATTTGTATTGCAGTAAATATGTATGCACATATGTATATAAATCCTTAGTTAAAAAATAATAGCACGATATTGTGATATCATGACAGTTAAAAAAACAAGTTTCTAGTAATGCTTGTTATTTTCTCAGTATATCAGAAAAATAGTAAGTTACTAGAAACTTGTTTATTCACTAATAAAGAATGTATAATTATATGTTGCATGGATTTTGAGATAGCTTATTTTTGGAATAAAAAATTTTATTATAGGTTTGGTTTCAAAAAAGCGAGATAGCTTATTTTTGGGTAGACAAATTTTTAGATTTTTTGATCAAAACCAAGGGGGGTAGCTTATTTTCAGGGTAGCTTATTTTTGGGAATCTACGGTAGTGGCAAAACTTTTTGAATGGCCCACATAGTGGCACTTGATCAAGTAATATATTTGTTATAAAAGTCTAATTTATATTTGATTCCTTTTTTATATTAGGCAAGCATTTGAATAAAAATTTAAAATTGTTAACATTATTGTTCTTATTATAATACAAAAATAACTTTTATTAATTATTTTATTATACAAATCTTTCTGACTTAATAACTTAACCAGATTAGCCAAAAAATTATTCAGCAAATTTTTATAGATGTTTTATAAATTATGATAATAGTTGTAAAGTTTAATTTATTAATTATATCATTATGTTTAGTACCAATTTCATGGTTAACAAAAAAAAATTTTGCACTCTTAACAAAAAAAATTTTTTATGCTCTACCAAAAAAAATTTTTTGTGATCTATTAAAAATAAAAAAATTTGCACTATAATAAAAAAAATTAAGAGCTTCCTATACCAAATCATGAATATTCAAAGTATTTCATAGTACTAAACTCAATTTTGTAAGCCAGTGCCATTCTTAGCATCAATTTGATGAATTCAAGAAAACATGCTCATGACTAAAGTGCTACTTCTGTATATTTTAGTGAAACCTACATGAATTTAAGTAAGAAAAAAAAGGAAGTCAATGAAGTAATTAATGACAAAGAAAAAAAAAGTAAAAAGATGCTTATCTCAAGACCAAAGTACTGTTCTCAGCTGATTTCACATTCTAGCGAAATCTATACAAGCCTAAAGAAAAAAAGACAGTGAAGTGAATAACTAACAACAAAAATAAATAAATCTTATTAATCCAAAATCAAAATGTCTTTTTCATGGTGCTAATTCTACATTCTTACAAGGCTTATACAAGAAAAAGAAGTTAGAAACAACAAATAGTAAAAAAGAAGAAATAAATCATATTCAACCTACCTAACACAAGACCAAATGCTGATTCTATGTTCTGGTAAAAGAAAAAAGAGTTAGCAAAATAAATAAAAATCTACACAAATAATAGCATGAAATAGTAAGAACTGTGAAAGCATGAAATCATTAATGATACTGAAATGATAAAAGCCTGAAATCTCCACAAATAATGCCATCAAAATAATGAAAGCTTAGAAAAAGAAAGTTTTATTAGTTCAAACTGAAAAAGAAGAAGAAAAAAATTAACTGATGAAACTACAAGATCTGGCTTTAATCCAATTACCCACTTGGTTTTAAAAGAAGCAACCTTACAAAAGAAAGTTAGCATTAGTTCAAAAAAAAAATGCAAAACAAAAAAAAAACAAAGAAAAACAACTTATCTTACAAGTTCCTGGTTCGAATCACAACACAGAAAGAAAATTTTATCAGCAAAATCGCAATCTATATATTATAAAACAGTTTTTCTTAATTTTTGATACAATGTTCTAATGCAACAACTCTTCAAAGATGCATTTCATTAAGGGTTCTCACTCGTGCGCATCTAACAAGCTATTTTTCATGTTAAAATCTTGAAAACTAAAAAGAATCATGCAAAAGAAGGCAAAATAATTGCCCACATTTAAAGGGGTCGCACATTACTTGGTGACATTGGTTTTTTGCATGCTTTATATCGTTCAATTCGTTGAAGCCCTGGCAACCTATTTGTTTTAAGGAGTGTTATTTGTTATAACTAAGACTTTGGGAGAAAATTTTAAAACCATGATTTCATCAATTTGTGTAATTTATGAAAATCATATAAATGTGACATCTCGACATTCAGCAGCACAGCAGCCACATGATAATGTGCTAGTTTAAATGTATGTGCAGATTTCATGAACTACAAATCATATTTCAAGATCAAGTGTAACGTAACATGATGAAAATTCCAACGCTTATTTCGCATATGAAACCACCTTTAGTGCTCTAATAAAAAGTTTCATTGGGCAATTTTGCTATGTTAATTACCCCTCTAACGTCTAACCCTGACCCTAACACTAACATAACGAGCTTTAAAGAATTTGTGCTGCGCCACAAACATGGCACACATTCAAGTAGTGCAGTTTAAATTATTATAATTCTCTAATTTGCGCAATGCTAAGGTTTTTTTTTTGATGCAACGAACCATTTGTTACATTTATTATCATTTAGATACTCATTTTTATTATAACGTTCGGTTAAAAATATTCATGTTTATGTTGTCATAGAATTATATTTGGTTAAAAGATTACTGCACTATTCACTTTTTTGAATTGTTATTGTAAAATATAGCTCTCATTTTAAATTTTTTATTTACCGGTATGAAATTTGAAAATGACTAGATAATTAAAAAAAGAACTAATAAAAAAACTCTACATTCGGCTTAATAAAATTATTTAAATGAAGTCATTATATATGTGGTCGAAATTATTTAGGCCTATGTTAAAACCATTGTTATGTCTATGCATGTAGCCGAAATATTTCGATTTAATTTCGGTTTTGTGTCAAAATTATTAAGGATTACGTCGTAATAAGCTGAAATAGCTTCGGTCACACGTATATTTATGTTGTAATTAGTTCTCTTAAAAAAAATCATTAATTTTATAGAGTAGTTAGTGAAATCTTCGTTCAACGATGGAAACTTTTGCGAGGTTATTTTTTTAAGTGGCATAAATTTCCTCAACTATGAACATAGATTTCTCGATAATATAATTAAAAATTTTAAAATTTTGCTAATAGAGAAGATCATTATAACTAAGGTGACTTGTAGTCACTTTTGGTAAATGTCGGTCATTATGACATTGAGATACCTTTTTATAAACAGCAGTTTATATTTTTGACGTAACCATGCGTCACCAAGTTTCTGTATCTATTGTTAGGCCACGAAAAACAGGTCCTTTCAGACTTAAAGGTTTTATCACCTACGAATAAATACATGTTTATGTGCAAATGTGAAATGCTATTTAATTCGACTTCAGTGAGCTTTGAAGTTGTTTATACATAAAACTTAATACATATTACTTTTAAATTTTAATTTCGGCTAATTATTCATATTAAACAATTATATTAAATGCGCAAGCGATTTTGTTCGATTTCTGCAGATGACTCTGTTAAGATTTTGCCAATTTGTTATAATCTCGTTCGAAAATAAGAAGGATACCAACCAAGACTGACATAAGAGCTTAATTGAAGTCCGATGAATTCAATTAATTCAGCTAATTACGCGTTGCCAGTTTTAATATTATGTCAAGCCTGTAATATCTTGACGATGGTTGCGGGAAAACATAATGAGTATGCCTTGTATTACGCGACTATTTAAGTGATAGTTCCTTCTATTTCATATTTTTCAATAATGTCATTTAATATTTCAAGAATAATATTTGCCTCGGGTCGTTTCTCAGGATCTTTGTCCCAATATCTTTTGTAAAGATTTCATATTCCAATAACATCTCTGAGGCGGTTTCTCTTTCACCGTTTTGTGTAAGCATTATAATCTCTAGAGGTGCTTTACTGCCAAATGGTTTACGACAACTTGAAATTTCCCAGAGAATGAAACCTAAGGCATATATATCATATTTAGTAGTAAATATAATCTTATTTGAAAATTTTTGGGCACAAGGATCAATGAATACAGCATATCGATATGCATCATATATCAAATTATTGCAAAAAAAGTCTTTGCTATCTTATTTATCTTTTTATTATACGTACAGTATTTCTATTTTATTACTTGATATATACAATAAAAAAATATAACGATAACTAGAATCCGCTGTTTTATTGATGTCTTAAAATCATATAATTTTATAATAATCTAAACATATTGGTAGTTTTAAGGAATTGGTTCTGGATTGACTCTAAATTATATCCTCAGTAATACCTAGGGGATAGTAAAATATACGGGGGGTACAACTCAAGGTTACACAATATGATTAATCGTCACCATAATTGTCACTATAATTGAATAGTTACACAAGATACGATGACTATGTAAAAAAAGATAATCTCTCATAAAGAACGACGTACACTTCGTATATAGCAGCCGATTCTAGAAGTTAAGGTCATATACGTTAACTTCACATAGCGGAAGTATTTTTACTTGAATTTAACCACTATTCGCTTACATACTTTTATTTGGTTAATTTTTATAAGTTATTGCAATTTAACTAGTAGTTCACTTCGTTGTATGAATATTTTCAACCTTTAAATATTATTTTTAATATAAAAACTACTATTTTTATTTAAAAAAAACAATATTTATTAATATTTCATATGTAAAAATATAGTTGTTACTATAACTTTAAGAGTTTTGAAATAGTTGATTCTATTTTTTGAAAGATAAAGAAGCTAAAAGTGAATAAAAATTATGTGTACGAACACTTGAAGATCTTGTTAGTAACGAATTTAATTCTTATCACGTTTATGGGGTGGGGTATGCTTTTAAAAATTTATTCAAAGTGGGGGCTTTGAAATTAATACATATTATTACTTAGTAAATTATATATGATGATAGTTTTTACTATGATCACTATACTAAAATTATATTGTGTAACTTTGAGTTGTCCCCCCCGTATATTTTACTATCCCCTAGGTAATACGTACCCCAAATTTTATTAGCAAACAAATAAATTTTTTTATTACATGTACATCATAAATACGTATAAAGATAATTTAAGTGCTAAATAGATATTATTACACGTAATATAAATATAATATATATTGAATTATTACCCTTAATTTATTGACAGAAAGATCGTATAAATTGCTTGTCACTAAACTTTAGACTATCGCGGAGGATACAATTTAGAATCTATTCCTCAATGATTAATCTAATTGGGTACAACAAAATTTATGTATACACACGTACGTACGTACACTAAAAAATTTACGTAATACTTAGCAAGCAAGAATTGTGTCGACAGAATTAAGAAAAATCTTTCTATTTCAAAATTTGCCTATGAAACAGCTTTTCATGCACTAAAAAAAATTCCACTCATAATTTAATGTCAAGCCTTACCTTAAATCCTATCTAACTCTAACTTAACCAAACTTGATTCTAGTCTCAAAATCAGCTTGATGCAGGCTGATGTCGATAAATCTAAGCAACATTGATAAAACCTTGCACAGATTCCTAACGTGCCCGATATATCGCTGATTGGCGTATACTTCGCATCCTACGTATTCCCAATTTTGATTGGGATGGAGACACAAGTCAAATAGACCAGACTTTTTGCTCCTCTAAAAATAGTAACGTATTAGACCATCTCTAAAATTGGTAAATATTATAGAACAGGGTGAAACCTGAGTTGCGAAATAGTGAAATCCGCTTTTTATTATCAGTTATATAAAACGGATGTCATCCTCACGTGATGATCATTTCAGATTTCACTATTTCACAAATCAGGTTTCACACTGTCGTAATATTACGCTATTAAAAATGTACAGTATATGCAAAGAGGAGTATGCACAGTCTTATATATAGTTTTATAGAAGTTACAAAATTAGCAAAAAGTTACGCATTTTAGAGAAAATACTAAATAAGGTTTAAAGTGATAAAGTCTTCGGGCAATTAGTAAATAATATATCAGAGTAATCAAGAAAACAGTGATATCGGTTAATAGATAAATCAGTAATAAGACTTTTATGCATCATAAGTAATTAAAAGTATATAATAAAGGCCTTGCGCCCGAAAAACATTATCGATCGGTAATTCATAAAATACTATTTTCCTGTTACCACCACTCACTAAATACTTAGTAGCGTAGTAGTACTACCGTCTGTATTTCTTGTGCATGTGATATTAACGTTATTTTGTCCGGCTGTTTTTTCGGCGTACTGAGACTGCCGTGGTTATTTTTGTGTTGTTTGTTGATAGAGAATCACCCCCTAAAGTATCGCAACCGAAGCCTTGATTTATCCACTCACAAAATATAACACACCTCATTCGATACGACTGTCTGGATTTTGTTAGTTTGGGCTGGTTTGATTTAGGTTATCCCGGAAGACAACGGTTTCGGCCTTTCATTATTTTGAATTATAAGCTGGAAAATTAAGATTTTCTGTTTTTAATTTACTGTATTTTTCAAAGTTTCACGTCACACATAAATATAACACTTCTTTAATAAATGGCTTTCTCCATTGATAACTATGATATCTTTAATTATATTAACAATGAGCAAGAAGATGAAATTAATCTTGGGATTTCATATTTAAAATTGGGAAATTATGTTGATTCACTGGATCAATTTAATTTTATTTTAGATATCAATTTTAACAATTTAACCGCATTAATTCTCCGTGGAATAACTTATTCTAAACTAGAAAAATATGAAAATGCACTTTCAGATGCACATAGATCATTAGAAATCGAGCCAACTAGCCTAAGCTCTTTTATTTTGCGTGGTGAAACGTACTTTATGTTAGGAAAATTTAATGAAGCACTTATAGATTTCAATAAAGCATTGGAGATTAATCCAAATAATACATATGTATTAACCATGAGTGGTGAAATTTATTTGAAATTTCAATTATATGGTAAGGCTCTTGTATGCTTTAAAATTGCATCAGAATTTGATCACAGTAATATTAAATCATTAGTACATTCTAATAATGCATTCAAAAACTTATAAATACATTATTATTTCATGGAGAAACATTTTATTCACTAAAGCAATTTGATAAAGCCCTTTTATACTATGATAAAGTATTAGAAATTGATCCTTTTAATTTGATTGCATCATCTTTTCGTGGGAAAGTATATTATTCATTAGGACAATATTATAAGGCATTCTTGGATTTAAACAAAGTATTAGATATTAATCCACTTGATCTGGCTACACTACTTTATCGTGGGGAAGCTTATTTTAATCATGGTCATTATGATAAAGCATTTTCTGATCTTGAAAAAGTTTTAGAGCAATATGACTATGACGAAGATTTATATAACCTTGGAATGTCCTTAGAAATTAAATCAAACTATACCAAAGTATTGATCCTTCAAGCAAAAATTTGCTTTAATTTAGAAAAATATAGTGACACAATACAATTTTTAAGTAAGGCCTTAGAGATTGACCCCAAAAATAAAATTATATTAACCCTTCGTGGAGGTGCATATTTTTATTTGAATCAACATAATGAAGCGATTAAAGATTTAAATCAAGTTTTGGAAATAGAACCAAATAATGCTGCTGTAATTTTTTTGCGTGGAGAGGCTTTCTACTGCCTTGGACGTTTTCATGAAGCATTTGTAGATTTTAATGAAGCATTAAAAATTGAGCCAAATAATATTGTCTGTTAATTCTTCGTGGTGAAGCTTATTTGAATTTAGAACATTATTATAATGCGCATTCAGATTTCGATAAAGCAATGGAGATTTTGCCAACAAATGTGACGACACTAAGGTTACAAAGTAAAATTTATTTAGCTCTAGGATTACAAGAAGATTTATTGACATGCATGAATAAAATACTAGACATTGAACCAAATAATCCGTATGCATTATTTTGTCGCAGTGAAATTCGTTTTAGATTAGAACAATATAATAATGTTCTTAATGATTTAATAAGTAAATCATTAAAAATTGAGCCAGATTTTGTATCAGCATTAATTCTTCGTGGAATAGCCTATTTCTACCTAAGAAAATATGATAAAGCTTATGAAGATTTTAGAAAAGTATTCGAAATTAAACCAAATAATGAAACCAAAGTAAAATATTTAATAGACGCCTTTAATGGGTTTGATTTTACATCAATGAAACATTTCATGATAAAAAGTTCTAAAAAATTTGAAATAAATAATACAACAGCAATTATGCTTTGCGGAGAAGAATATTCTATACGTGGGCAATTTGATTATGCACTTTTATATTTTAATAAAGTATTAGAAATCAGTCCAAATGATAAAACAGCATTGATTCTTAGTGCAAAAATTTACTTCATTTTAACAAATTATGAAAATGCCATTAAATATTTGAATAAAATACTGAAAGTTGAGCCAGACAATTATATTGCACTATTTTATCGAAGTGAAGCAAATTTTAAATTAGGACGACACAAAGAAAGTCATTTAAACACAGAAAAATTATCAAAGATTTTAGAAATTGAATTTAATAATGCATTTATTTTATATAGCACTGATATCAATTTCAAACTCCGACAATTCAATAAAGCTATTTCAGATCTTGACATTGCAATAAAACTTAAACCAAATGATAAAGAAATGTTGATTCTCCGTGGAAAGTTTTACTTTTTTCTAGAAAAATATGATTTAGCATTTTTGATTTTATCAAAGCGTTAGAGCTTGAGCCAAATAATATATATATACTATTGTATATTAATGAAATTTTTGATAAGCTATTATTGCTAAAAAAATAATAATTCAATATTCATTGATTTCGATATTGAAATGCATAAATATACTGCTTCATTATCAAAAATTAGACGTATCATTAAATGCTTATGGAAATTATATTCTTGGCCTTTGTTATTATAGTGGAATTGGTATCAAAAAAAATGAAAGGAAAATGTTCAATTATTTTTATAAAGCCGCGACAATGGGTTTTGCAAAAGGAATATTTAAAGTTGGAGAATGCTATCTCAAAGGAATCGGAGTTGAAAAAGACGAAAAGAAGGCATTCGAATATTTTAAAAAATCTGCGGAAATGGGTGATACGGATGTAATAAATAATGTTGGAGATTGCTACAGAGAAGGAGCCGGAGTCGAAAAAGACGAAAAGAAGGCATTCGAATATTTTAAAAAATCTGCAGAAATGGGTAATTCCAATAGCACATCTAATGTTGGATGTTACTACAAAGATGGAATCGGAGTCGAAAAAGACGAAAAGAAGGCATTCGAATATTTTAAAAAATCTGCAGAAATGGGTAATGCTATTGGAATGTATCATGTTGGGCATTGCTACAATGTTGGAATCGGAGTCAAAAAAGACGAAAAGAAAGCATTCGAATATTACAAAAAATCTGCAGAAATGGGTTATGCTGATGGAATAAATAATGTTGGATGTTGCTACCGAGATGGAATCGGAGTCGAAAAAGACGAAAAGAAAGCATTCGAATATTATAAAAAATCTGCAGAAATAGGTGATGTTAGTAGAATATTTACTATTGGAAATTGCTACGCATATGGAGTCGGAGTCGAAAAAGACAACAAGAAAGCATTAGAATATTACAAAAAATCTGCAGAAATGGGTGATGTTAATGGAATATTTAATATTGGACATTTCTACATAGGAGGAGTCGGAGTCGAAAAAGACGAAAAAAAGGCATTTGAATATTTTAAAAAATCTGCGGAAATGGGTAATTTTTGTGGAATGTCAGAAGTCGGATATTGTTATAGAAATGGCATTGGAACAACAATAGACATGAAGCAAGCTAATTATTGGTTTCAAATGGAGAAGAGCAAATTTCATGAAATTATAAAATCAGAATATAAAGATCTTGATATTGACGACGAAGTAAAAGCGTTATTGGACAATGATAAATACCAATTATCTTGGATTCCTTATGATTTTGAAAATATTGAAGTAATTGGTAAAGGTGGTTTTGCGATTGTATATGGCGCAATATGGGATAGAAATTTGAATCTAAAAAAGGGAGGTTTTGCAAGAAAATCTTTAAATCTACCTGTCGCACTTAAGGAATTTTATAATAATGATTATTTAAACGAGGTATTTATTTAATTCGATATATTTTATTTTTGTACATATGTTTTATTAAAAAAAAAATATTTTTAAAGCTAAAAACTTATTGTGAAATCGGAGCTGAAAATCCTTCATTTATGAAATGCTACGGTATAACAAGAAGAGAAAATGGAAATTATATTCTCGTAGTAAAAAGAGCAGTTATGGGTTCGTTGCGTCAGAATCTTCTAACTATATCGAACATGAAGTGGAAAGATAAGTTAGACTTGTTATTTAGCATAATTTCTGATCTTAAAGCAATTCATTCACAAGGAATTATTCACCGAGATCTGCATAGCGGTAACATATTGCAGGATAATTTGCATAGCGCATATATTGCAGACTTGGGTCTTTTGATCCAATATCTAAAACCAAAGGATGGCGAAGTTTGTGGGATTTTACCTTACATTGCACCAGAAATATTAAATGGAAAACAATATTCTACAACATCAGATATTTATAGCATAGGTGTTGTTATGACAGAGATATCAACGGGAAATAGAGCTTTTTGCAATTATGAATTTGATATTCATCTTGCGAAAAAAATTTGTGAGGAAGGTTTGCGACCATGGTTTTCTTCTTGGACTCCTGATTGTTATATAGAATCAGCGAGACAATGTATGGATTCAGATCCACAAAAAAGACCTATAGCTAATGTTATTTATAATAAACTTAGTAAATGGATCAAATGTATAGAAGATTCTGGTAACTCAGAAATCAAAAAACAGTTTTTGTGTGGTGATGATAATTTTATTAAACTTGTTGATCGGATCAAAAATTCAAAAAGTTTTGGTGATTGGCGTAAAACAATAAACCAATTTCGTAGTGACAATATTCTAATTGAATGTATCAATAATTTCGAAAATTCTGGTGACTTTGATGAAACCAAAGAACAATTTTTGGATAAAGATAAGTACGGTAAAGAATCAAGTGATAATCATAAATATAAAAGCAGATATTTTCAAAAAAATTCGAATTCATTATTAATTCCATTGCCGTAATAATTTATTTATTTGACCAATATCAATCAGTTTATTATTTTTATATTAGGATAATTATTATAGAGACCTTTAATTCATCACCAGTGTGACTTTTATTTTATATTATAGGTCATCTCATTAAGCGTGATGCACCACTTGATACACTTAAAATTAAATATAAAACCCCAAAATTTTACATATTAATAGCAATTAAAATATATATATAATATTTAGACATTGTAGAATATATTTGTAAAAAAAAATTTATTAATTTTTGATATAATATTTTCTAAAAATATTTCAAAATTATTCAATTTTTAAAACAATAAAAATTAAAAAAGTTAATTTTTTTATTATTTTTAAGATTAACCAATCAATATTAACTATTTTATACAGTGATTTGGTGTAACTATTAGAAAAAAAGTTTGCAAAATTTTATCTAAGATTATTATGTAAAAACTGGGTTAGTATTAAATAAAGTGCTAATTTTTTGCATAACATAATAATATATAAATTTTAAAAATCCATAACATTTTGATCTGCTGATCCAATTAGATAATTTAACTAGCAAAATGATCCAATCAATGAGAGGATACTAATGAGCCTGAAATCATAAAATCTGATCACATGATTATGAGATCGGTAAAGATTTATATTATATATTAGGGAATGATACATACATGTAACTTATGGACACAATAGTGGTCCAAGTTAAAGTTAGGTTAGCATGTATTTTAGTAATGCTAGTCATTGTTCACATGATCAGATTTTGATGATTTTAGGCTCCTCTCATTGATCAGATCAGTTTCAGATCATTTTGATAGTTAAAACATCTAAATTGGATCAGTGGATCTAATTATAGATTTTTAAAAAAAAATCTATTTGTAATAGCCTGTTACACATTTATCTATAACAGCTATAAGGTTAGCATTAATATTAAAATATGGTTAAAATTAAAATTTAGATCAAGATTAATACAAATTGCAAAAGGATCATTTTTGTTAGAGTGCAATAGGAGTTACTCTAGCAAACTTTGAGTTATAGATATAGCTATTATAGATAAATGTGCAACAGGCTGTTACAAATTGATTTATTTAAAATAAATAATTAAAATTACAAAAAATTTAATTAAAATATAATATATTTATTTTTTTATTTAAAATTATAATGTATATTTCCAAAAGCTTAGTTTTAAATGAATTAATTAAATAAAATATTAATTATATAATTTTTTAATTTATTATATTAATATATAGTGTATATATTAGAAGTAATAATATTACCAATAGTATCTAAAATAATTAAATAGATAATCAACAAATCATATATAGCAGCATAAAGATTGAAATAATAAACATACTCTATAAAAAATAATAAATATTAATTTAAACAAATACAACTTTTAAAATTTGAGATATAAAAATTTTTTGAAATCACTTAAATAGTCTTGTATTTTCAAAATGTTTTCTATGCAAGAGTTTAATTTTTAATTAAAATTAATTATAAATTTTGGGATTTTTAATACTAATAACAAAAGGTAACTTCTGTAAAATTTGATCAATAATATATCAATTTACAAGTAGCAATAAATTAATTTAAATACAAAAAAGCTTAATAAAAATAATTTACTAGCCAAACTAGCAACTGCAATTATCACTATTTGTAAATTGACTATTATTATAGTTTATTGCAACGATCTTATTGTTATCTAATTCTGCAATTAATAATAATTTTAGTCAATATTGATATAGTACCAGATAGCAAGAAACATCTAATTTTTTTAAAAGCACCAAGTTTTGAAATTTATATTCAAATCTGATTGGCTATTTTTGTATAACAAGACTTTGATTAGTTAAAAATCTATAAAACCATTTTTTATATATTAAACACTAATTTTTAATTGCATTTCTTAATTTGTAAAGGTTACAAGCAAATTTGTCTATATAATTACTATAAAAATATCTCTGATTTATTTTTTAATTATTTAGACAGATAAGTTTTAAAGTCATTTGTTTGTAAGTTATTAGTATTTTTATATTTATATATAAAAAGTAGATATTTTTTGCTATCTAGTAATAGTATTTGAAATATAGATTATATATTCCAATATAAAAGTGTTAACAAAAAAAATTTACTATAATAGCCAAAATATAAGCTTGTTTGAAGTCTAGCAGAACCCAAAAAGAAGCTATTAAAGAAATATTAAGAGAGAAAATCGATATAAAGGTAACAAAAAATTATATACAAAAGAAAAGGATTAAATTAGAGAAAATTACAGAAAGTATTAATAAAAAACCTTTAGAAAAATATAGCAAAGATAAAAATAAAACAATCTTTATGTTATTTCAAACAAATAGGAAAGAAACATTAATTTGTAGGTATATAAATAGAAGAGAGCTTTCAAAACCAGAAAAAGCAGAGCAAAGTAAAATAAAAATTATAGTATAGAATTTACTTAAATATATAAAGAAAAGGCATTTTAAGATTTTCTTTAAAAGATATAAAATAATAAAAGAATGTTCAATCATATCTAATAAAAATAATCAAAGCAAGGCAAAAATCTTTTTTAGCTTTTTCAATAAAAGAAAATCAAATTTTAAAAAAAACTTGGTCACTTTTATTTAATCTTATTAATAATATGGGCTATCAAAAGTAGAAACCAAGGTATTTGACCCTTGATAATATAAACTTCAAAAGTAAAACCCAAGAAATTTGATCTTTTTTAAAAAATAAATTTTTAGATTAATCAGATCTATTTTTTAAAATGATTGCTATTTGTATACCAAATGTATGTATATATATTTATTGATATCTCAAAATTCTAATTATATAATAGCTTTTGGGGTTCTAACAAAAAATATTTCTTCAAAATGTTAGTATAAATTATAACTCTTTCTAACTCTTTACTTTACAGAATTTTTTACTTATATTTTATATATTATATAAATTTGTAAATCAATAAATTAGTATATATATATATACCTGGTGTAAATTAAGAAATTTTCATTTTTAAAGCTAAACCTTTTTTATTTAATAATAAAAATATAATCAATTAATAAATTTTAAAGTTGTTTAAAAACTTTTAAATAGTAAAATCAACAAAATCTAAAAATAGATCAAGTCTAATACTACACAATTATTTATTGTTATAGTAAATTTATAAAAATTAGCTACTGTAAATTCTCAAAATAATGGGCATAGGCATTATTCAAATTTTGGCCTGAATTAAGCTTAATTCAAACCAAAATTCAAAATAATGCCCATGCCTGTTATATCGAGAATATACAGTAATCAGTTGAAATAACAAACAGGTTTATAAACTGAATTGTAATTTTTAGATCTGTTTTGTTATTTGTATAACAAAATGTATTTTGCTAATTATCTCAAAACCTGTGATTGTCAAAATTTTTTGGTTTTAATTTGATGGCCAATATGTTAGAATTACTATAAATAAAAAAACAAGTAAGAAACCTAAAAAATAATTACTACAAGAATAAGAGGTTTACTGTAAAAAATATTAAAAACTTTTTATAGAAACAAATTAAAAGATCAAAGAAAAATAGTGCATATTGTTAAAACAGAAATAGAAATTAAAGAGAGCTGCACTAGTAGAGTTTGATATAGAAGAGCACGGAAAAGCAGCTATAAAATAGCAAATAGTATGGTTCGATACAGAAAGATTTGTATCTCAAAAAATTTTACTCTAAGTAAAAGTTTTTATATTTCTGATTAATTATTAAAAATTTTTTAATATCAAATAAAATAGTTTAATCTAATTTAGACCTGCGGGTCAATAGCATAGCGGTTATGCTCCCAGGTCCCCAATCGAAGGTTGCCGGTTCAATACCGCTTGGCGGCAAATTGAATTTGATAGTCAGAACCCGATTAGGAATAACCGAAGTCATACAAGATGTAAGGTTGGTCCAATGTGGCACGAACTTGATGGCGGCATTTCCGTGTAATGTATACGTACCCACAGGAAACAGGACTGAGGTGGCTCGGCCGATCCTGCAGGAAGTTAAATAATGCGGTGCAGGACCCACATTTGGGCGGCGAAAGGCAAGCCGGATGAAGCCTTCATCACAGTAACATTTCCGAGTGGCCAAAGCTCCGACAACAGAGATCTTCTGGGCGGCGTAAGGCAAGCTGGTTGGTTTATCGGAGTTGGGTTAAAGTGGAGGGTGCTCACAAGGAGGGTTACAGAGAAGAGCGCTGGGACTTAAGTTTAAAAAAAAAAAA
>QKWP01002100.1:0-66907 GCA_003550325.1 Gigaspora rosea | reverse complement strand
GTTTTAAATGATTTTACTACCAAAATGTTCGTCTCTTTGAGACGATTCCAACGAGCCCAAAATCATTAAAATCCAATCACAGGAACACGAGAAAATGCGCTATCAAATAGGTGACACACCTCTAGAGTTGTACAATTGGTTAGACCTATGTCTAACCAATTGTACAACTCTAGAGGCGTGTCACCTATTTGACAGCGCATTTTCTCGTGTTCCTGTGATTGGATTTTAATGATTTTGGGCTCGTTGGAATCGTCTCAAAGAGACGAACATTTTGGTAGTAAAATCATTTCAAACAGGTTAGTAGATCGAAAATTATTTAACTTTAAAGTTTTAAAAAAAATAAGCTCTACTTATAAATTCCAAAAATCAGAGCATATGGGAACAAGTTCTTTGATCTGGCATCTAAAACATACCAAATGTAATAAGTATATTAAAGATGTATCTCAACAAAAACTGCAATTTTCTTCTTCAAAAGGTGTTACTACTTACAAATTCTCTCAAAAACAAAGTCGAGAAGATTTAGCCGATATGATTGTCATGTATAAATATTCTTTTCGCATGGTTGAGCATAAGGGGTTTATAAAATTTGTCAAAAACTTGTGACCACAGTTTAAAATAATGGGTAAAAAAACAACTCATGAAAATTGCAAAGATCGTATTACAGATCTCAAGGCAAAAGCTTATATGGCAATACAGGAAGCACCCGGACGTTTAAGTTTTACTACCAATTTATGGACTTCAAACCAAAATCTTGGATATATGGCTGTAACAGGTATAAATATTTATATTTATTTATTTGTTTCTATATAGTCGCTTAATTGTTATACTTTTTTAGGCCATTTTATCGATAAAGATTGGAACCTCCAAAAACTACTCTTATCATTTAAATTAGTTCCTTCGCCACACATAGGGGCTGTTATTAGCGATATGTTTTTTAGGTGTCTCGAGGATTGGGATATCATATCTAAAGCAAGTACAGTATTTAGTAATTTTGCCAATTTCTTTATAGGTATATGTGTGTTGATACTTGAACAGATATTGGCAGTTATCTTAGATAACGCAATCAGCAATGATGCTGCTATGACCTGTATAAAGCGCGAGTTAGATGAACAAAACGTGCTCGTCGCAAATGGAATCCTATTGCATCAATGTTGTTGTGCCCACATACTAAACCTTATAGTAACCAATGGACTTAAAATGGTTAAAGGCGTTGTAAATAAGGTAAATAAAATAGGTTTAAGATTTTTAGCCGAATTCCAAATATAACACAGTCAGCTCTCTTTAAACTGGTCCAGTTCCTATTATTAAATGAACTAATGGTATATACACCATATGCACTACTAAAAATATATCCTAACTCGGACCACCATAAGTCACGTGTATGTTGTGTCCCCTTGATTTAAGGGATCACTTTTTTTTAAATTCAAATATAATAAGCTTTAAATTAGAATTTTATTCTAAAAATTTTTTTGGAATAAAAATGTGTATTATAACCAACATAATACATGCTAGCTTGGAGTTAGATATGTAAGAATAGGCAAGAAAAAATAAAGATACCAGTATTGATGATTGTATTAAGGTCTTTCAACTTAAAGCTACAAACTATGAAGATGTAACCGAGTAGACTCATTTTAATAGATTAGATAATGTTCAAAAGAATCAAATTGGCTAAGAAAGTACATGAATCACACAAATAGCATTTAATATTGTTCTGGATTTTGCTATGAATGTGCTGTGAATATTTAAACTTTGCTATTATTATTGAACTATCGATCTGCTAGAATTAAAAAAAAAGAAAGAAAGGCGTTTGATTAGTAGTTAAAATTTGCTAGATAGAAGCATTAATTTAGGAATTTAAAAATATAATATGGAGTGGAGTCAATAGAAATGGGACAAATTTATTAGATAGATTTGTCCCATTTCTATTGACTTCACCCTATATAGATATAGCAAAGGATAAAAAGACATTCGATTAGTATGTGTAATGCTTCTTTTGAAAATCGTAGAGCACTATTAGACGAAGTAAATATGAAAATATTAAAACAAGCTGTTTTTTAATTTTATAAAAATTTTCAAAATTTGGCGGGTTGAAAAAACTTTATTTTGTATAGTCTTATGTAGAGTTGTATACCACAATTTGGTTTAATTTTATTCAAAGTCGACCTTCTATTCTTCTAAATGTAAGTAAATTAAAATTTTAGTATATCCAGTATAGTTATTTAAAACTTTAACTTTTTAATTCATTACTGTATAGCTTTTCCACCACTTCTAGTTTTCTATAAAATGAGTATTTAGTGGCAAATTAGACCCTAATATGCCTGCTGGCTTAATGATTTATTAATATGTTGAGCAAGTAGAAAATTGGAAAACTTACGAAGTTCCAGCCGGAAGTATTAAATGAATAAACGAACAAACTGGTTTACCAATTCATGGGCTCGATTAAAAAGAGCTGATTTACTTACTTGTAGTTGGTGTTATAGATTCAAGACTATGTAAAGTGGATTTACAGTTCAGGACATAGACAGCAAAACTTCGAAGATTGTGTTGTTGGATTTCGTAATGAACTTGTTTCAAGCCTATGACCAACTCTCAACATGATTACCTGCTGGAATTCGATATTCATAATGTTGTCATCTGCAATCCTGTATAGAAGTATATTTGAACGTCTTGCATTTAGAGATGCCAGTTTTGAACTAATTGCACCTCTGGATGATAATTGGGAAAAGGCAGAGCATCTCTGCAATTTTCTAAAACCTTTTACGAAAGTAAGTAATGCGAATTAAATTAGCTCAAGTACTTTAATATGAGCACAAATTAAATAATACTACATTTTAATTAGTCACTAATACTATATCAGAAAGCACCTACTCCACAGCAAATATTTTTCTTCCTGAATTGTTGAGAATTAGAGTGCACCTTGAACAAAATGCTGCTAATATTGATTCCTTTCTTTTTCAAATGGTAAACCCAATGCAAAACAAATTTAATAAGTACTGGGTGAATACAGTAGAAATGCACTGCATTGCCTCGATACTAGATCTCGTTACAAGATGGCATTTTTAACCTACATGTATAATTATAAAATGAACCTTTCATGTATTGAAGTCGAAGAAAAGTTAGCTTTAATTAAATCAAAGTAAGTATTATTTTTTTTGAGTCTAATCTAGTGATGTAGTAAATTCAAAAATTCATTAGGACGATTCTACCGTATCACTAGTCTAATCAAAAAAATTAAGCAAATATTCGAAATATCATATCATTTCGTGGACATGTTCACAAAATCACATAATAATTTAAATATATGTCGGATGTTAACTTTCATTAATTATTTACTATTATAGAGTTATGATTATCTTTAATTCAACTTATAGACAGTATGCAGCTGATGATACTGTAGCGTTAGATAATTCTTCAAATTTTCAGGATGAAGAAATGCAAGACTTTTATGCCTTTCTTGATAATGAAGCTAATACTAAAGCAAATTTAAATGAACTTGAGCAATATCTTGCTGATCCACTTTTTCCTCGTCCTCGCTCAGGGATATTTGATGTCTTAGCTTGGTGAAAAACAAATGCACCAAAATATCTCATCGTGTCTTTAATGGCTCAAGATATCTTCGCGATTCCGTTGACATCTGTGGCATCTGAATCTGTACTTTAAAGTTCAATTTTGCTGTCTATATTTTCAATAACAAACTATTATAAATTTTAAATTCAGGTATTTAGTACAGCCAGAAGAATTATAAATGATTATTGGTCGAATCTTACTCCAGAATTAGCTGAGATGCTAATATGCAGTCAAGATTGGTCAAATGGTATAGATGAATGGGCAGGAATTAAACCTGTAATTGTTTTTCCTTTAGTCTTTTTTTGGCATTTTTTGCCATATATATATATATATTTTACCAGGTTTTTTTTGCCGGTACTTTTGCTTCGGGATAAAAAAATCTGCCTAATTAGTGAAACTGCAGAATGCTTTGTTATTTTTGTGCTTTAGAAAGTATTTGCAAATTAGAAGCAGGAGATTACCAAGTTGAAAATAAACAAAGAAAGTTAAAGAAATATGAGAGGTTTTACATAATCTACATACCGAATTTGTTTGTCACTTTTCAATTAGCTGTTCATCATAGACTAATTACTGATTTAATTAAAGTCTTGATTCAATTATACCATAAATATTATAACGAAATAATGGAGCAAGTTTACCCTATTTTGCCCTTTTTAGCAGAGTCTTGGACAGCTCTGTTTTATTTTTGATGCAAATCTATTTGCTTTAAAATAAAAGGAACATTATGCTAACATAAAAGTGTATTATCCATTCCGATCTGTTGTATTCCGGATTGGAGAAGTCTGGCTGTCCTGACTTCAAAATCAAGCTACCCGACTTTGGAATTCTTAAACAGGGTACCCAGTTTAAAAACTATTATTAAACCAATATGCTAATTCTAACCCCACCCTTCTAATTCTCAAACTGGGTACCCTGTTCAAGAATTCCAAAAGTCAGTAAATTGACGTTACTAGTTAGAATCGAGCCGACCCGGTCCAATAATTTATGTATATATAAATTTCAAATCTATATTACTTATGAAAAGGAACAGATGTATCGTGCCCCAGATTGGAATCTGCCCAATTCAGAATTTAGCTGTAATCGGGTTACCGGGTTTTGGGCTTAAATTTTCAAACCCGTAATAAATTTGGGCAAGGTTGGGCTGGGTTTACAAAATAATCAGGCCCGGCCCGACCTGAACCCGGAACTTTTTATCGGGCCGAACTTGAATTTTGGGTTTGTAAAATTTTGGGTTTGGGCTTGGAGATACCCGGCCCAATACGGACCCTAATTTTAGATAATAGATTTATTAAAATTTTTACAAGGTAATGTAAAATTAATTATAGTGCTTTGCAAAAAATGTGATCCAGTAATTTTTTAATGATGAAGGCTTTAATTCTTAAAATCTCAAAAATCTATAAAATCTTCGATTTTTGCATGACATTGTGATCTGCAGAGGTCATATCTTTTTGCAAAGCGCAACGGGTCAAATTTGGAATTTAAAAAGATTTTTATTTTTATAAAATTTTATATATGAAAAAATTGGCCGGCCGGGTCTATTTAAAAGTTTCATGTTATAAAAACCAAATAATTAAATTTGTATGGCCTAACTCTAATGGAATTTATAGAATTTACCACTAATTTACCCTATATCGCTCCCATATATTAAGTTATGCGTTGATGATTGATTCCGTGTTATTTCCTGATTTTTACAGTTATTGATCAGACTTATTAAATAAGTTTTATGTTTAATAATGCGTCAATAAAGTATCAGTAAAAAATTAAATAAATTATTAATTGAAAGTTCGTTAAATAATGATCATATCATTACTTTCATAAATTTTCTTTTTGTTATTGATATTATGGAGCCTCAAACATATAGTTTTCTCTCGTAAATCCTTCGATAGAATATCAGAAAAGCATGTCAACCAAAGAAAGATTAATCGAAACTTAATGGGTATTAATCGCTATGGTGAATGTTTAAAAAATCCAAGCCTTCAGCATGATTCAAAGCTAAAATACTGGATTACTAATACTTTTAAGATACTTCGTATCTGTATGACAGAAGAATTTCATTTACTTAAACGGGATGAAAATAATTTGGGAACACAAGTTTACCAAATAGAGAATTTTTATGAAGTGATCTGTGCTATGCATCAGGCATTTTGTTGTTATCGATATTAAATTTAATTTTTTTTTATTAGCATTAATAGATTTTTTTTTTTATAACTTATAACTGTCATTGCCGAAAACTAGTGAAACAAAACCATGCACTTGCCGAAAAAATAATTCAAAATGTTCAAGAAGATGTGGCTGTGTTTTGCGTGGCCAATGCAAGATACAAGAATAAATAACAATAGCCTATAATAGCTATTTATGTTGAAATTTTTTTTTTCAAAAAAAAAAAAAAAAAAAACAGAATTTGCTTTAATTTTTCGTATAAATGTGTTCAATATGTCATTATTATTACGCTTTATAATAATGACGATGTTTCATTCTAAAATGCGATATATATTTTTTTAACAAAGCATTTTAATATTTATATAATAACAATAATGCTTGCAATCATTTCACCGACAATCACTTCACAGACATGCCATTTCACCACAAATTATTCACCGACAAGTTCATTTTACCAACAGTTTATTTCACCGAAGCTCATTTCATTGACAAAGTAATTCTGTTCATTGTTGTTAGGGTCAGGGTAGAATTAGGGTTAAAGTTAGTGCGCTTTATAGAAATAAACTTGGAGCTTCGGTGAAATGAACTGTCGGTAAAATGAACTTGTCGGTGAATAATTTTGTCGGTGAATTGGGATGTCTATGAAGTGTTATCTATATATATTTTTAAAAAATTATTTAATATTTACACATTGGTAAAATTCATGCCGATACCAATTTCAAAATATAACATGTTATTCTTGGATTCGCAAATATTTCATGTCAATTCTTGAATGATGGGGAATCAATAAACATAATCATGCAGAAAATTTATATAAGAAAACCAGTATTTTACAATAAAAAACTTCAAAGAACAGCATGCTCTTATGAGTAATTAATTAATCGCTATATTTTGATAATGTTTCCAATCAATCGATGTATTACTGTTGCTTTGTCACATGATTATTATCAACCGGAGAATTTCTATTGGTTAGCTATGTTAAAAAATTTTCCAAACACCACTTTACTAGCCGGGATATGAAAAACCAATTATATAAATTTGTATAGCATTATTGAAAGTTTAAATCTGCAATGTATGTGCTTTTTAAACTAAATAGTAGTATATTTCTACTATGTAAATTTTGATGAATAAGGTTATGAGAATGCGTTGTCTTAAGATCTATTGTAATTTATCTTTCCAAATTCATTTGTGCTATACTATGTAGATTTTGGCACAAACAACCTTTTGGAGCATATTCCACGACAAGAATATAATCTTTAGAAACTCTATCTATTGATATATACCATTGCATTTTCAAAATGTTGGATCTTTAATTCCGATATACAATATGCTTTTGGCTTATTATTAAAATGAAATATATTTTCAAATCACAAAAAAATAAATAAAGATTACCTTTCTTATAAATTCTTCATAATAATTATTTGATTTATAAAGTAATTTAAGCGCAATGTGTCTATTTCCATTTTGACTTTTATCATCCTATCTAGCATAATATACAGTTGCAAATCCACTTTTACCTATCTCTTTAATATTTTTAAATTCATTGTAAGGAATCCAGGGTAGAAGATAATTTATATTACAGTATAAATAAATATTTTATATTATATAAAAATTAATTAATACCTAATGCTTTTCACATATATATAATGAAAAGGTATTGCTCAGGATCAAGATCAGGTGTAACGATCTTTTCTTTCTTAAAAATCGTTTATAACTCAAAATGTCATATACGAAATCACCTTTTCAAAATTTTAGACTATCGACCTCTAGCCTCGACTCTAAGCTTGTATGTTTTTGAATTTAAATTACACCTGATCTTGTGATTTAACTGTGATACGTATAATACTCCTGCACAATTTTAATCTATAACTTTACCTTTGATACCAGTATTTGTGACTTAGTGCGATTTAATCCCTAATCATTTTTATATTTGATCAAATATTCTTCAAAACAATCAGCAAAACTTAAATACTGATTTACTGAAAATTCTACAATGTTGCATTTAACACAAAAAAGAATGAAACTTTTTCAAATTTATCTAAAATTTGTTAAACTAAAATTTATTTAAAATTTATTAAATTTAATCTAAATTTTGCCTGAATTTTTTGTTGTTATCAGAACCCGGGTGGCTATAACTTGACCGGTTACCCGACCCACCCACAAGTCACCCGGGTCAATTCTCTTGTTGTACATTATTATTTCTTTTAAATTAATATGGTACATTTAAACCAATGCTTAAATTGCAAATTGAACTAAAACTAGGAAATTATTAGTTCGTCTTCCGAAAATTTGTTTATTTGTCTAATCTTAATTTGATGTATTATTAATTAAAGTTTAAGGTAAAAAATTTTCTTATTTCCGATAATTATGGTGACACAAAAAAGTATTATTCATAGTTCTGTATTTCTTTGTAATCTCTAAATTTGCACAAAAATTGTTGACATCCGCTTATCATCTTAAATTTGCTTTATAAAAAATTAAAGATCGAGCTCCAGGATGCGTACAATAAAAAAAGTTAATGTTAATTAATATCTGCTATATAATTGCCAATTTGATATACATATATATTTACCTTAATGCTCTGAAAGTGTAACAGTTACTTGAAAAAAGCATATTAAAAAAAAACAAAAATGCAAAATTTATGACAAATAACGTTATCGATATCAATCTATCGTGCAAGTTAATTTATAATAATATGTATTATGTTTTCATGTAACAGTGTATACTTGCCAACAAAACGATCCGAGAAATCGTTCCTATAAAACTACCTTCTGCGCATTAATAAAAAAGTGTTCCTTGTGAAATTTGGTAATACTGCAGTAAAGATCTTTTTATAGCAAATTCTAACCTTAGTCTAACGGCGAAATTTTTTTTAGCAAATTTTTAGGTTGGAGGCAGACGTAATACGCATCTGATATTAACTGTTAACATACGTATAGTACATACGTGCTATGGTCAGTGATTAAAATTCAATTTTGTTTCAATATGCGGAAAAGTTTATTTTGTAAACATAATAAAAATTCAAAAAAATAATGTGACATTTATGCATATAATAAAATCCGTAGATTCCAAGAAAATTTTAGGGAATTTACAAATAAAGGCCCAAAATGAAATAATTACAAATAAGGGCCAAAGGCCCAAAATGAAATTAGAGGTCCGATATTTGAAAATTATAATTTTGCTCTTAAAGATCCGTGGCTTAAGTCCCATGGTTCAATAACTCGAATAATAATCAATTAGTAATTTGAATGCGCAATAAAAAAATTTACTTTTATTTTTAAACTCTTTATTTCAAGGGATGCCGGTTGGTGTTCACATATTTTTTAAAAAATCCACTTATAATCAATATTGTGTCAAATGCAAGTTTTGATGATAAAATTTCGCTATAATCAGATAAAAGTAGGGTTGTTAATGGAGCACTCCAGTCAATAATAAAACATATAACCCACTCCGGAGCACTCCAGAAGTGGGTTATATGTTTTATTAGTGTCTGGAGTACTCCATTAACAACCCTAGGTAAAAGGAAGGACAGCTACAAAAACTCATTTATTTAGTCATGGAGAACCCACCAAAAACCAGGTTACTTGTAGTAGGCATAATAGGAAAGATAAAATTCACATACATACAATCAAAGACAGAAATAAAAACTAGAATGTACATTATTTCTAATGTTCTAATTACGAAATAAAAAAATCTGCGCTTATAGTTATGTAATTAGACTTGTATAAAAATATATTACTGGTATAAAAAATTTGTATGTCAATTTGATATAGCAATTGTTCTTTAAATTCAATACAACAATAACCAAAATATCTTTAATCACAGAGGCAATTGCTATTATGTTTAGATCGATTTTTGCAGCTAACCATAGATTTGGACCTTTATTTGTAATAATTTTCAAATATCAGGCCTCTATCCGTAATTATTTCATTTTGGGCCCTTATTTGTAATTATTTTCAGTTTCTGGCCCTTATTTGTAAATTCCCCAAATTTTACTTGAATGAATTTTCAATCTGCGCGTCGCAGATTCCGCATATAGATTTTAAGCATTTAAGATTCATCTAAATTTTGCACATATTTCTTATAAGAGTTATTTCAAGAAAATTATTCTCTATTTTTTTTTTATGAAAGTTCTAATATTAATTGTATTAATTGAATAAGCATTTTTAAATAAATTATATGGTCTATTGGTTATATTGACAAAAATTATTCTCTAACGCTTCACACTTTATAAACAACTACAATCAAACAAAAAATTTGACAAACACTTGATATTAAACGATCGAAGACCAGATATATATATACATGTATATCTGATAAATGATTTGACTTGATCAAGTATTTAACTGTCAAATTTTTGCAAAATTTTATATTTTGCTGACTTAGTTTGGGTTATTTAATTGATTTTTTTACAGAGCAATCCCAAAATTCCTGGTCGGATTTAGATCAGCATTTAGCCCTTGGTTAACAGGTTCTATAGCAAATTATCAGCTGGGACTTTTCACTTAATGAACGGTTACGATTTCATTAATAAAATTTTTAGTGATCCTAGGCAAAATTGATCATTTCCAGCAGGATTCTGATGCATTTCGACCATGAGTTGATTTACCACAATAGAAGTATATCATAGTAAAAAACTATCGAATATAAACGGGCATTTTTTGAATGCATAATTTCTTAATGTTGGCCAAAATAATTTACACCATCAATAAAACTAACACGTGTATATTTTTAACGTGGTTGCAGATTTCAAAACAATAGTTTTTTAATCAATACGTGTATATTTTTAACGCGGTTGCAGATCTCAAAACAATAGATTTTTATCAATACGTGTATATTTCTAACGTGGTTGCAGATCTCAAAACAATAGATTTTTTAATAAATGCATCCTTTTTTTCATTTTCACTTTTTATACTTTTTATATTCACTTTTTATTTCCACTTGTTATTTCACTTTACATTTATTTTCGTTTTTATTTACATTTTTCATTTCGCTTTTTATTTTTACTATACACTATAATTATATTTTCATTTTCACTTTCGCTTTTTACTTTACTTTTATTTTTGCCTTTTACTTCACCGTTCACTTTCATTTTTTACTCCATTTTTTATATCCACTTTACTTTTTTTTATTCATTTTAATGTTTTTTCGAATAAACGTCGACGATATTTGGAGATGTTATTGAAGTTTAAGGTGAGTAAGAGTATTTGATCTCAATTATGTTATAAAATAACGGAGTATCGCTTCTAGGGTCTAGACTACTATGGCGGTAGTATACCCCAGTCTGGCGAAACGCGCGGCACCGACCGATATAAATGTTTGCCCACTGGGAATACTCTAGTTAGAGGTTGAGGCAACTCTTTTAGAGTGTCGAGGATACCCTTCCGTTACCTACCCATAGTCGACATGCCATACTCTTAGGTCCTTTATAAGGCACTGGTCACTTCAAATACTCACGCTCTTTTTTTATTTTTTTTTAGAAATCGATTTATAATTAATAATAATTAAATAACGACGACGTTAGTTAAAGATTAATTAATTAAAGTTAATTAGATCGATTGTAATTATTTTAAATTTGACGGTAAATTTATGATATATAGTTATAATTATATTCTTTTTTATTATATTTTAAATAAAGTTTTTTTTATTATTGTATGTAATTTTTGTAAATTCTTAATTTAATAATATACATATAAATAAAATTTTTAAACAATATAATTTAATAATAAAATATATAAATGTATAGCTATATTAGTTATTTTAATATATATATATATACTGTATTTAAAATATTTACAAATTTAAAAATCTAAAATCTAAAAAGTACCGGTACATAAAAAATATACTGTATTTTAGATAATAGATTCATTAAAATTTTTACAAAATAATTCTAACTGTGAAATAATCAATTTTTTTAGAATCGTTTCGCTTTTCTAATAACTTTAAATACTTCATATTCATCTACTGAAAAATTTTTACTAGTTATGTTTATAATGGATTTTCTATATGAGCGTCGTTGATAAAAACACTGTTTAGCGTGATTGAAATTGCTATACATGCCAAGATCAACAAAAGTAGGCCCATAAGTAGAATGAACATAAAGTGCATGTTCTGGTATTTTTACGCGACTTAAAACGGATTCATCAACAAAATATTTGTTTAATGAGAAAATAAAGCTTTTATTACATCTCATTTGACCATTATGATTTTTATCCCATTTAAGTGGATTGTATCCACCAAGAATTTCATTCGTGCCTTTAACCTTCATGATAACAACAGTATTTTCTTGTTGATCACATAATTTCCAAAATGAATCAGGTGTGAATCCATCGTTATTTCCACGAAGAAGTAATTTAAATTCATAAGGATTTTTAGTTATATCATATGTAACTACTTTATTATCAATCCATGAAGCAATTTTAGCTATGTGCTTTTTATCGACGATTGTTGAAATTGGTTCGGTTGGTTTTGAATCAATATGATAAGGTTCAAGTTCTCGGTTCGTTATATTATTCCAAAGTTGTTGTTCAAATATTTGTTTATACGGTCCTACATATTTGTCAATACCATCATTAGAGATTTTAAAGTATCTTATAAAAGGTAAACAATTTTTTATGGAAAATTTCAAAGCTTTAAAATTTTCTTGTGTCCAATTTTTAGGATTAGATGGTAACTCGGAATTTTGCGCAATTCCCCATTTAATAACATAATTCCAAACTTTTAATTCTTCTACTGCTAAATTATCTTGTTTAATAATCCAAGACAGTGCATTTTCTTGAAGAGATTTAAAATCATCCGAATCAAAAATTAGGTTTGGATACTTTGCTATAGTATTATTACACCATTCTCGTAATTTCTGAAGTTTGTTGTTTTGTAAAGTTTCTTGATAAATATAACCAAAGTGTTGATGTAACCAAGAAATCCTGTTTTTAAGCAAATAAGTTTCAAGGTATTTTGCTAATTCTTCAAGAAGAAATTTATAAGCAACAATCATGAGCTCAAAAATAAATAATCCATCATAATCTTCTAATAAAACTACTCCACCGTAAATATACCTTTAATTCAAATATTTTTATGTTAATAATCTGAAAATTATTATTCTTGAATTAAAATATAATATAACTTACTTTATTAAAATTTCAAATTGCTGAGCAGAAACATCGTTTAAATAAATTGTTTTTATATCATTATCTTTGCCTATGTTGCCTAATTTTCTACGAAAATAAGCTGACCGAGACTTCAAAATTGCAGAATGAACTTGAAATTTCTTGGTATTTGTTGATTCACCAACTTCAATAATTACATTATAATCCTCTTTGTCATTAAGAAGTCCAATGTAATTATTTGAAAGATTCTCTGAAAAATTTTCATACATTTTTTTTATAAAAAAAAATAAATTGTTTATTCTAAATGAATGTTATTACTTGTATGATTTTATATGATGATGAAACCTAATCTTGTCACACCTTTTGCGTAAATCTGTTTGTCGTTATTTTCCACTCGTTTAATTAAGGTTGTTCAGGCCTACAAGCAAAAGACTTTGATTGGCAAATCCCGTGAGAATTTTCTAAATAATTTCTAGAATAAAAAGATAACAAAATAATAAACATGCATTATCATAACAGATTGACGTACATCTATGAATATATATACAACCCAAATTTTCTCACAAAGAAAATTAGAAAGCAATTTTCAGATAGGTGAAAAATATAGATATTATTCTACTTTATCAATTTTTTTTCCCATTATATAGCCACTTTAGTTCGATTATTAATATGTTTCCGCTTGAATAAAATGAACAAGATAAAAAATTTTTCTCAAATAGACACCTTTTTAAAGAAAGTGATACAAACGCGTAAATACATGAATAACGAATAAATAAATAATAAAACTACCGTATTACAAGACTAATTATTTTACATCGACGTACTATATTTTTTCTATATTTAGTAAAATGTTTTTTCTCTTTGTTACTTATTATATATATGGTATATATGTTGTACATTCGTCGAAATAAAATCTTGCTAAATTCGGAATCTACTAACGTTAAAGTAGATTCTAGTTGATTAATTGCATTGAAATTTTAAATTCACTTAAATTGGTTGAGAATTTCAAAAAAAAAAAAAAAAATCGTAAAATTTTAATCTATTCAGCAGTCATTTAAATAGCAACATAAAAGACTATTTATAATGGAAATAATGAAATATCTTCCCAGTAGCATATACATGATCTTTAGGGAGATATTTCATAGATTTCTCCGGTGAGGTGGAATAAACGTGTTATTTATAGTTTCACATGACATGACGGGGCCCGTGTTACATTAATAAATTTGTTAAATAATCATAATTAGATTATTATTAAGCATAACTACTTTCACAACAGACAAAGCAATTTCACCATTTTACATTTATAGTGAATTTTTTCACATTTATCTAGGGATGGATATTACCCGGGTCAGAAAATAGTGACCCGGATTAAGAAATGTTGGCCTGGATCATGACCCAGGTCAACAAATCGGGAGGAACCCCAAATTCAAAATGACGAAACCCGAATGCTTAACCTAAAAAAAAAAAACGAATCGCTGAAAATTTTAGATAATAAAAAAAACCTTGAAACTCTAGTGCTCTCGCAAAAATTATTACTAAAATTAATACTATAATTATAATTCTATATATTGCCCAATCGATAATTTATTATCGAAGCTTTTTATTTATATTTAATGCTGAAAATGTTTATTGATTTGTAGGTTTAAAAGGAACAATTTATAAAAAAATTGTCGTACAATATATTGAATTAATCGTCTTAAAATAACCTTGTCTGTAAAATAATTATCTACAAACTAAGCGTGAATAATACGATGTAGATTCATTTATTTATTGTTGCAGCTGATGCTGAAAACGGCTGATGCTGAAATTTTGACCTAATTTGATATGAAATTTTAAAATTTTTTTGTGGTGATTTTTTCGTTTTTGTCTTATAGGGTTAGGGTGAGCTTTGGGAGTACATTTGATATTTAAAGAGTATTTGTGGATTTTAGCAGGGCTTATAGTTTCAAATCGAGATCCCAAATTTCAGCATCAGCCGTTTTCAGCATCAGCTGCGACATTTATTATGTGTTGATTGTTTTTATTTTTATTTCAAAAGAACCAATAATATAATTTAGTACACAATAATAATGAGGTTTTTAACCCATTCGAAAATTAAGTTAGGCCGTTTGAATTTAAAAATTCGTTTAACGTCCTCCCCCCTACCAATGGAGCTCCCCTCGACATTAAACAAGCCAATAAAAAACGAGTATAAAAAATATAAATAAATCACAAAAAAAAAAAAAAAAAAAAACGGGTATAAATGAACCCAAATCAGGTACATTTTGAACCTAATTTAGGTCTGTTTAATTTTAGTGTTTGTCCCCCCCCCCCCCCTCAAGCAAATATGAAAAAAAGGGACGTTAAACGAATCTTTAAATTCAAACGGCCTTATTACAATATTAATTATATTACAGTCGCATCCCTTTAAGTACACACCCTCGGGACCATAGTGAAAAAAAGGCAAAATGTGAACTTAGAGGAGGTGTGCATTTAGAGGGGTAATTGTTATATTATTTGGGACCAAGGGAGGTGTTTAGAGAAGTTTTTCATATACCGTGCACTTAGGGAGTGTGCACTTAGGGAGGTGTGACTGTATGTATGCGTAGCAACCAATACAGCAATAACGGTTTTATTTGGCAGGCAAAAGATCTGAAGGATCACAGGGTGATCGTTTTTTATATGACAATTAATAAAATATCTGGCTTTGAATTTAATGTGCTAATCTGGGGCTCAGGTTGCAAGCGCATTAAATTCAAAGATGCACTGTTATTAGATGTGAAACATCCAGTAACGGATTTATTTTGATTTTTTCTTTATAACAAATAAATCACTTAGCTTAATCGATCTAATTAGCATATAAATAGTACTTATATGACCTACATTCATCACTAAAAAGAAACCAAAATAATGTAAATAATACAGTATACCCTCTCAGAACCGATCCTGTCAAAACCGATAACTTTTTATACCTGATAAAACGTTGATCCACTACGGTTCTATAATTCAAATCTGATAACCGATACTCAAAATATGATATCTATAAGATATCAGATAATATTAATCGATTTGATTGGCTCAAATCCAACTTTGTGTAACTGAATATATATGTATAAATATAACCTGGCCAATTATATTTAACTAAAATCATGTGACTATTAGGTTATTAGTATCTTAAATCCAATAACCTCTCAAAGTTGATACAAAAGATGTCCATTTGCATATCAGATTTGAGAGGGTATACTGTATATTCTATTTTAGAAAATTTAAAATAAACTTATATGTATCATTCCTGGTTTTGGTGTGATGCAGTCACGCAGCTACCCTAATTTTATTATATCAATTGTAATTGAATACATATATAGGTTAGTAATTTGGTATGCAAATCAATATAATTAAACAAAATTTTGACCTATTTTGGTTCATTTGACCCGGCTCCACCAGGAGTCTAGACACTTTTGCAGTAACGTGACCATCATGTGGTGTGGCATATTTAGATTAACTTTTTGGCTTTATTGTTAAGGTTAGGGTTAGAGTTCATGGATATTGTTTTAGAGGATTACTATCTATATGTAAAATCATGTTCTAAACATTTTTATATAGTTTTTAAGGCTGATTTAAACACTAGTTTTTGAGTCTTTTCACTTTTTTCACTTTTTTTCTTCTTGTACATGTGTTTGTTTTGATATCGAACTAATCCAGGATGATCAAAATTTACATTCTCCGATTGGTTAATTCTCATGCACCATGTCACATTACTACAAAAGTGTCTAGACCCCTGGTGGGTTCATTTGACCCAGATTAGACAAAATTTGACCCATGACCTATGGGCTATTTAACTTGCAAAGGTCAATATAACCCAAATAGCATTTCTTTGCAATTGAATTTTATATTGTTGATTTTTAATTATGTTTATGCGTTTAATAAACACTCAATTTACCAACATATAGGCGGATTTGATTTATATGATGATGGGTTGTTATATTGTACATTAGTAATGTACAATATAACAACCCATCATCATATGAATCAAATCCGCTCATATGATTTATAATGAAACTTGTTAATGTTTTTTTAAGATTTTGTAAAACAAATATTTTTCTGATCTATAATTTCTTTGGCAATTCAATACAGAAATTATAATCTTTGAGAAATTTAGTAAGCAACTCTTGCAAATATTTTCACAATTTGATTATTTTTTAACAAAATGTAGATGGATTTAATTGAACAAGTTAGAAAATATAGGTTTAGGCCGCAGATAAGTATTTAGATTTATTTAGATATATGCCTGAGTTTTTATTTTTAGTATTAGATTTAAAAAAATAAAATTTCTTTCAGTATTGTAAAAAGTTTTTATTAAATTTAATAAAGATAAAAGCAAGGTCTCATCTTAATATTTAAAAAAAAAACAAGTTAGAAAATATAACTTTATTTTTTATTTATTTTTTTACTTTAGGGGGCATCCATAAATAACGTTATACAAGGGGGGGTTGGACGAATAATAACGTTTTTCTCAATAAGTAGGGGGGGATCAAAAAAATATAACGTAATTTTTTTAGAAAAAATTGGCTAAAATTGAACCAGTGGTCCAAATTTAATGATTTTGGCACCATTCGATTCGTCTCAGTGAGAGGAGTCGAATGGTACCAGTTTTATTTTATTTGGATTACTGGATCAATTTTTATTGGCCAAATACTATTGGTTATTATGTTTTCTTATAAAATTACTAAAAAATCAATGGTTTTTTGTGAATAACTATTGATCCAGTAATCCAAATGAAATAATTTTGATATCATTGGATTCGTCTCACTGAGACGAATCGAATGGTACCTAAATCATCCAAATCGAATCACTGTGTCACAATATATTCAAGTTTTTGTAAAATTTTATATATAAACATACGGATTTTGAAAAATTTTTTTATATAGTAGAGGGGGTTCCAGTGCTACTATGAGGGGGTACATAACGTCATTTATGGATGCCCCTTATTTAAAAAAAATTTTTTTTAAATTCAATTAAGTTAAGGCCATACAAAAATATATACTTGGTTTTCATATCATGGGATAGTAGTTAGTAATGCAGGTGCGCAGCTTTTTTTTTTTTTATAATAAAAAAATTTTTTTATTAAAGCTTATCTCACAATTCAAATACCTGATATGGGCAATTTACATTATTTGTTAACAACACTAAATCTCGTTTATACCCACCCTAGTATTGATATTACTATATACAAGACCCGGTTTAAACCCTTTCATATACCTGGGTATAGTATACAAGTAGTATACAACTGAGAGTTTATACTATATAGTGTAAAAAAATATACACTTTGCGTTTATACGGTAAGGGGCCTATTTTGAATATATACAGAATTCTGACCCAGAACTCCCATTTTTGTTCTTTGGATTGATTTTTCTCTCTCACAATGTATGTTCATATCTGGTAACAGGTATAAACTCATAGGAGGATATTCATTTGATTGGTCTGATGTAAATCAATTGCCTGGAGAACTTATTTAGAGCACAATGTTTTACTAATTAAAAATCATGGTGAAAGCCATTTCTAGCTCTAAACGCATGTAAAACAAACCCGGACATGGTTATTGCTCTTGTAGTTTCGTCCAATCTTATGAAGATGAAGAAAGTGGAGAAGAAACAAGTTCCAACCGAAGAGGCTAAGGCTTATGCCCGTGAAGCTGGGTTGTTATTTTTCGAAACTAGTGCAAAGAAAGGTGATGAAGTACAGGATGTTTTCGTAGAAATTGGTATGTAACAAGTAATATACACTATAATTGATACAGTCGAACATTTTTCACTCCCACTGATATATAGTAAATATAAAGGGAGGATTGTATTTGAGTGCATAAAGGGAAAACATGTCATCAGGCTTTCAATTATATTTCGTAATGGACACAATTACTAATAAATCAAATATATTGAGTCTGTTTAAAAATATAACTGAAAACCCGATGACAGGATTTCCTTAACTGTACTCATTTATTTTTTTTTTTTAGAGTTTGAACTAAAATGCAGAATATATTTACAGAATTTGTACACTTTTAAATTGTGTGCTGAAAGAAGTCTGGCTGCGTATGCGAATTGTATTTTAATATTTTTTATTTTTACAGCCAAGAAGATTGCATACGGAATATATAAAACATATAAAAAGTACAACACTTCTCCAGTTTGGTATCAAACCTGCGATCCTCAAAAAGAAACTGAAGAATGGTCAAATGGAGATAAAGATATCGATAATTTCATTAACAATATTCAGCTAAAAACTACAAAATATGATAAAGTCATTGAATGGATTCCATTTGATAAGTTAACTAATTTGCAAAAAATTAAAGAACATGAATCTGAGGTATTATTTATGGCAATATGGCTAGATGGTATTTGAAAGTTGGAACTGGAAAAAGATATTATAGATGATCACGCATTACAGACTATAGTATTAACCTCAAGACATTGCCTAGTTTTCAGACAAGAACCTTAGAATTTATAAATAAGTAAGTTAAAAATTATAATCTTTATCAATAAATTATAATATATACATGTAATTAATTTATTTTTAAGTTTGAGTAATACATACAATCAAATAATAGCATAGTATATGGAATAACCAAAGACAGCACAGGATATATAATCGTAATTTTAGATAAATTCAGTTCTAAAAAAAATAAGTTTTATGGAAAATGTATATATTGCAAACAGTATAGCACTTCTTTGTGTTGGTATCAAGCATGTAATCTTTAGAAAACAACTCAAAATTGAACAAGTGGAGATAAAAATATCAATAATTGCATTAAAGAGCTTCAACTAAAGGCAACATACTACGAGAAGGTTATTAAATGAATTCCATTTGATCAACTAACTAATTTGCAAAAAATTAGAGAAAACAAATCTGAAGTATTATTTGAACTTGGCTAAATGGTATCTGAAAAGTTGAAAAATTTGAGTATAGCTATAAACAATCATGCATTACAAGCTATGTTGTTAATATCATATTGTTACCTAGTTTAAATGCTTCAGAATTTATAGAAAAAGTAAGTTAAAATTCTAAGAGGGCATCCATAAATAACGTTATACAAGAGGGGGGTTGGACGAATGATAACGTTTTTCTTAATAAGTAGGGGGATCAAAAAAATATAACATAATTTTTTTAGAAAAAATTGGCTAAAATTTGATCCAGTGGTCCAAATTTAATGATTTTGGTACCATCCGATTCGTCTCGGTGAGAGGAGTCGAATGGTACCAATTTGATTTAATTTGGATTACTGGATCAAATTTTATTGGCCAAATACTATTGGTTATTATGTTTTCTTATAAAATTACTAAAAAATCAATGGTTTTTTGTGAATAACTATTGATCCAGTGATCCAAATAAAATGATTTTGGTATCATTGGATTCGTCTCACTGAGACGAATCGAATGGTACCTAAATCATCCAAATCGGATTACTGTTTCACAATATATTCAAGTTTTTGTAAAATTTTATATATAAACATACGGATTTTGAAAATTTTTTTTATATAGTAGAGGGGGGTCCAGTGCTACTACTGTATAAGGGGTACATAACGTTATTTATGGATGCCCCCTAATCTTTATCAATAAATTATAATAGATAACTACTAACTTATTTATAAGCTTGAACAATATATGCAATTAAGTGATCGCATAGTTTATAGAATAACTAAAGATACAACCACTAGCGGATATATGATAGTAGCGTCAGATGAATTCAATTCTATAAGAAATGAGTCCTTTGGAGAGTGTAAATATTGTAGACAACATAATACTTTTTTTGCCTGGTGCCAATTATATGATCCTTGGAAAGCAGCTCAAGATTAGACAAGTGGAGATGAGCATATCGATAAATATATTACTGTAAAAAACTTCAGCTTAAGATTACAAACTTATAGAATTGGTTAGATTAGTAAGGGTAGCCTTTTGAGTTAAGAGTAGGTTGATGTTTAATTAATAATATGGGCTAAAGGTCGTATTGCACTTTTAATAAGGATCATAATAACAATAATATAGAATTAATTATTTTTTATTTTTAATAAAGAATCTTGGTTCAAATTAAATTTGATCTTTGTAAATAAATTTTTATTGGCTAACTATATTAAAAAAAAAAATCCCAACTCCCACTTTGCTAACGCGGGCGGGATATGAAAACCAATTATATAAATTTATATGGCCTTATTAGTAACCTTTTTTTTTTTACAAAATAATTTTTAATATTTTTACTTTATTAAAAGTAGTTAGTATGTGGATTAATTAAAATATAATTATTTTAGTAACTTTTTTGTTAAAATAAAAAATTTTATTTATACTAACTTTTTTTAAAAATATTTTATATTAATTTTAAAATTTACTATATAAATTTAATAGTAATTTTTATATATTTTAAATAAGTTGAATTCTATTTAGTAGCAGTATTTCTGCTAATTGGATGAAGTTGATATAATTTAGAATGCTATTTGGTAAAATAATCTATTAGCTAATAATAGTATTTATTTTAGTATAAAAAAGTATTTAATTGCTTTACTTTTGTAATTAATTTATTATTTTTTTTAATAAAAAAATAAATTTTATGAGCTATATAGCCAATATAAAATATACAAAGCTATCTACAAGCTTTTACTATTGCAAAAGTATTATTAGCTAATTTTTTAAATAATTTATTTGAAATTTTCGATCTTGTAAATAATTACAAAAAAAAACTTCAATTGTATTACTTGTATACAGATAAAAAAATTCTTGGATTATTAGAAGTACTTAATAAAGAGTAAATCATTTAAAAGCTAGTATATAGTTACTCCAATATAGGGTATGTAAAATTGAGTTCACAAATTCATAGTGGAATAAATAAAATAAGAGCTTCTTTTATTAGATTTTTTAAATTTGTTTACAAAATATAATGATAATATAATTTTTTGGTTTACTTATCAATATATAAAAATTGAGATCGAGATTCATATTTATGTACTAAATCATAAAACTTTTGATTATTTAGTTTATTAAATGCTTGCAAATCACCAATTAGCCAAAATATATAATTTGGAATTGTTTTTTTAAAAGAAATATAATTTTATTTAAGGTTTGTTAAATTATTGGCTAATTTGTTTGAATTGATATTAAAGATAAAGATTTAAATTTTTTTCAAATTTATTAATTTGATAAATAATACATAAATATGAAGCAAGATTGCCAATTCTTTTAAGATTAAAAAGATGGTTGCATTTAATTTTTTTTGTTTTGTACTAATTAAAATATTGCATTTTTTTCTCAAGCCTATAAGTATCAAAAAATAGGGTTGTCTAGAAAGATGTTTTTTTTTATTAGATTTAATATTTTGGAATATAGTGGTTGATACTAAATTTGTTGATTCTTTTTTAGAACTTAAATTATCCAAACTATTACTGTATTGTTACAAAATAAAGGCATGTAAATTATTTCAAGGTTCAGCCCAAATTAAGCTTAATTTAGCCTGAAATTGGTAATTTCACTCCTGTATATTATTTTGTGACAATATGGTAGATGTTTCACTACTATTCAAATCCTCATTGAAATTATCATATTGTGGTAATAAATTCTGTGATAAAAAAGATATAAAGTCATTTTGAGAATTATTTATGAAAAGAAAAAAAATACAAATTTTTATTATTAAGAGCAAAAAAAATATGCAATTTTGTTAGGTTTAGGCTACAAATAAATTAGTCTGAGCTTCTATTCTTGAATGTAATTTATATGTATTTGTCATTGTACAATTTAAGTTGTTTATAGAGTTCCTATGTAACTTCTTATATAAATTACCCAATAAAGATATGAGCAAGGCCTCATTTTAAAAAAAAAAATATATGCAATTTTGTTGTTAAATAAAGAGGTTTGTATTATCAATAAAGAAAAGTCAAGAGAGCGATTCTAACCAAAATAAATAATTTTGGACAAAATCTAATAAGACAAGTAATATAGCGCAAGATTTTTATTCAATATATTTTTACTTTTTTTTTACAATTTTTGCAAACTTTATCCTCTGTATCCTCATCTATTTAATAAAATCCAATAAAAATTTTTAGATTCTCATGCTGATTAAGGCTTGGGCACTTTAAAAAGAAAATTCCTATTAATTTTTCCTTTTTCTGTTTATTTTATCTAATTTATTAATACTAATGATTCTCTTTTTTTTGCATAAATTCAAAGGTTATTGACGCATAGCCTTTTTTCTTAAATATATAATTATGAGTTCAATTACTTTACTTTTTGAGTAGTAGCTTTGAACTGAATTGATAGATGTTTTAATGCAAAGACTAATTATATCATTAGCATACTCGGGTTGCTATACCAATAAAACAAGTCCAGAAAGAGAATTTCTGTAGATTGTTAAAGAATGAGCTACTTTTTGCCCACCCGCTTGCCTGAGTATTTAAGTTTTTTACAAGCTATAATCCAGGTAGATAAGTGTTAAAGTGTTTTATTTTAAATACTATAACTGATAAAATTAGCACTGTCATGAAATAATTAGTTTGGCATTCACAACTTTACTACTTTACCAACTTACATGTTATAATTCTGTAATTATAATAAACCATTAAAATCAAACTTATCTTAAACAGGATAAATAATGGTTCTATTCATAATATTAATTAATAACCAGTGGTGAGCTTTAGAGTTTGGAACTGAATTTATTTTTAGATTCGGATTTATTATTAGTAATTTCCAGCTTCGGATTTAAATTCGAATTGTTAAATGGTTTTATTCTGCATATATCATTTGATTGGTTAAGTTCGAAAAGATAATAAAAACTGATGCCAGATTTATTATGAGATGTAAGTACATAAATTCGAATGCACAGTACATTCGATTTTATATTCAGATTTAATCCAAATTCGAAGGAAATCAGATTTAAATCTGAAGACTGAATTTAAAACTAGTCAACGAAATTATTATTGCGAGATCATGAGACTTATTGCTGATCACATATTTCGTTTAGCCCTTTATGGTTATGTGCATCATATGAATACAGGTATTGTGGGTAAAATTTATATATGCGATTGTCTAAACTGGTAGTGAGCTAGCGTAATTTCACACGAATAGTGGGATTATGACTTTATAATATGAATCGAGAATGAATGTCTGGGAAAATGAATAGCCCTGCTTCAATAAGGCTTAAAGGCACTGTTATTTGATTAGATTGACTTCAAGGCCGCAATAACAATTTATTCGGTGACAACAGTATAAGGTTGAGTCCGTTGCATTAGTATTACTATTTCTATTTTGATTCAGAATTTATTCGTTAATATATTGAAAACAATCGTTGGTGAACTAAATTAATTTTCGTACTCACCCTGGTGATTTATTGAACGATTATCATAATTCATAGATCGATCGATTACAAAAATAGGATAATGTAATTATTCAAACGATTAAAATCGCAATGATTACAATTTAAAATAGGAATCGTCATAGTCCAAAATTTTTTTCTCACCACCTGACAAAAAACAAAGTATACAATATAAACCTGATTTTTTTATTGTATATTCTAATAACTAATAATAATGGGAATGAAACTGTCCATTTAACCACTAAAAGTAAAACTGGAAAATATCCGGATTATATTTTCTTTATTATCATTTTGGCAACACGAATGTCAATTACTAGTAAGCTTTAATTACATGTCGCATGTCATTAATTATGTTAGAAATCTTGGCGTACATATATATACTTCTGTATTTACATAAATCAATAAATAATTACGACATTTATCGCTTTGTTATGTTTCAAACTAGGCTGGAGATCGATTCATTGATCCATTGTGAATAAAACCGGAATTAATCTGTTTCTAGATGAGATAAATCGAGAAGGAAATTCTATGTTTATTCAAATTTTAGTTACACAATATAAATTTAGTAATTGTATTATTAGCCATTATTAGTCGGCTAGGCAAACTATTAGCGCTAGCTAAGCGACTGGCTTAATCAGCTTGGAACACTAGTTTAAATCAGCCCAAGCCAGGTCCATTTGACCCTACTTCCGGGCTCAAATGATTCCAACTGAATTTATTTTAACTCATTTCGAATTCAAATGAGCCCACTTCAGGTTCAAATAAGCCCAAGCTGGGTTTATTTAACCCTATTTTAGAACCAAAACTGGGTTTATTAGACCAGTATTAGACCCCACTTTGGGTTTAAATAAACCCAAGCTAGATCAGGTAATTCGCTTACTATACTAAGAATTTACAGTACGATTTTTGGGGTACATTATATAAATCTTACTAAATATACATATTCGACTTACAATAGACAACTAAAAACGATAATTGGGACAGAATAATAACATAAAAAAAAATTAGGACCATTTTTCCTTCTCACAATATACATATGTGCAAGTAAAAAATTTTTTATATATGGCAATCAATTAATTGTTTGTGCATCTAAAACCTGTATATTACTTGCATTTGTGCAAGTAATTTTGATTCTGAATTTTAAATACTGGTCACTATTAGGCCATATAAATTTATATAATTAGTTTTCATATCCCGTCCGTGTCAGCAAAGTGGGAGTTGGAATTTTTTTTTTTAATATAGTCAGCCAATAAAAATTCATTTACAAAGGTCAAATTTAATTTGAACGAAGATTCTTTATTAAAAATAAAAAAATAATTAATTCTATCTTATTGTTATTACGATTCTTATTAAAAGTGCAATACGACCTTTAGCCTATATTATTAATTAAACATTAATGCTTATACATATTATCAACCTATTCTTAACTCAAGGCTACCCTTACTAATCTAACCAATTCCATAAGTTCATAGTCTTAAGCTGAAGTTTTTTAATATATAGGGGGACATCAATAGAAATGGGACAAATTTATCTAATAAATTTGTCCTATTTCTATTGACTTTACACTATATTTATTGATATGCTCATATCCACTTGTCCAATTTTGAGCTGCTTTCCAAGGATCACATAATTGGCAACAGGCAAAAAAGTATTATGTTGTCTACAATATTTACATTCTCCAAAGGACTTATTTCTTATAGAATTGAATTCATCTGGCGTTACTATCATATATCCACTAGTGGTTGTATCTTTAGTTATTCCATAAACTATGCGATTACTTAATTGCATATATTGTTCAAGCTTATAAAATAAGTTAGTAGTTATCTATTATAATTCATTGATAATGATTTAAATTTTACTTACTTTTTCTATAAATTCCAAAGCATTTAAACTAGGTAACGATATGAGATTAACAACATAGCTTGTAATGCATGATTGTTTATAGCTATACTCAAATTTTTTGACTTTCCGGATACTATTTAGCCAAGTTGCCACAAATAATACTTCAGATTCGTTTTCTCTAATTTTTTGCAAATTAGTTAGTTGATCAAATGGAATCCATTTAATGACATTTTCGTAGTTTGTTGCCTTTAGTTGAAGCTCTTTAATACAATTATCAATATCTTTATCTCCACTTGTCCAATTTTGAGTTGCTTTCCAAGGATCACATGCTTGACACCAACACAAAAAAGTGCTATACTGTTTGCAATATATACATTTTCCATAAAACTTATTTCTTTTAGAGCTGAATTTATCTAGAATTACGATCATATATCCTGTACTGTCTTTAGTTATTCTATATACTATGCTGTTATTTGATTGTATGTATTACTCAAACTTAAAAATAAATTAATTACATATATATATTATAATTCATTGATAAAGATTATAATTTTTAACTTACTTCATTTATAAATTCTAAGGTTCTTGTCTGAGAACTAGGCAATGTCTTGAGGTTAATGCCATAGTCTGTAATGCATGATCATCTATAATATCCCTTTCCTGTTCCAACTTTCAAATACCATCTAGCCATATTGCCATGAATAATACCTCAGATTCATGTTCTTTAATTTTTTGCAAATTAGTTAACTTATCAAATGGAATCCATTCGATGATCTTATCATATTCTGTAGTTTTCAGCTGAATATTGTTAATGAAATTATCGATATCTTTATCTCCACTTGACCATTTTTTAGTTTTTTTTTGAGAATTGCAGGTTTGGCACCAAACCAGAGAAGTGTTGTGCTTTTTACATGTTTTACATATTCCATATGCTATCTTCTTGGCTTTAAAATAAAGAATATTAAAATACTATTTATATACGCACCCAGACTTCTCTCAGCACACAATTTATAAGTGTACAAATTCTGTAAATGTATTCTGTATTTTAGTCCAAACTCTAAAAAAAAATAATAAATAAGTGCAGTTAAGGAAAACCTGTTATCAGGTTTTCAATCATATTTTTAAACGGACTCAATATATTTGATTTATTAGTGATTGTATCTGATACAAAATATAATTGAAAGCCTGATAATATGTTTTCCCTTTACGCACTCAAATGCAATCCCCCTTTATACTTACTACGTATTAGTGGGAGCAAAAAATGTCTGACTGTATCAATTATGGTATATATTACTTGTTACGTACAATTTCTACGAAAACATCCTGCACTCTATCACTTTTCTTTGCACTAGTCTCGAAAAATAACAACCCAGCTTTGCGGGCGTAAGCCTTAGCCTCTTCTGTTGGAATTTGTTTCTTCTTCACTTTCTTTATCTTTATAAGGTTGGACAATACTACAAGAGCAATAACTATGTCCGGGTTTGTTTTACGTGTGTTTAGAGCTAGAAATGGCTTTTACCGCGATTTTTAATTAGTGAAATATTGTGCTCTAAATAAGTTCTCCAGGCAATTGATTTATATTAGACCAATCAAACGAATATCGTCCTATAAGTTTATATCAGTTACTAGATATGAACGTACATTGTGAGAGGAAAAAATCAATCCAAAGAACAAAAATGGGAGTCCTGGGTTAGAATTCTGTATATATTCAGAATAGGCCCCTTATAAATACAAAGTGTATATTTTTTTTTTACACTATATAGTATAAACTCTCAGTTGTATACTACACCCAGGTATATGAAAGGGTTTAAACCGGGTCTTGTATATAGTAATATCAATACTAGGGTAGGTATAAACGAGATTTAGTGTTGTTAACAAATAACATAAATTGCCCATATCGGATATTTGAATCGTGAGATAATAAGCTTTAATAAAAAAATTTTTTTATTATAAAAAAAAAAAGCTACGTGCTTGCGTCACTAACTACCGTCCCATAATATGAAAACCAAGTATATAATTTTGCATGACCAAACTATCTGAGGTACAAACTTTTTTGCACCAGACCATAAATATTATTAATAAATCTATAATTTTGGTCAAAAATAATTTTGTAATTTGGATCAAAATTATGAATTTTGGCTAGAATTATATCTAATGCTTAAGCTAACTTATTCAGAAATCAGCTGATTTTTAAAAGCTCTCTTATCTATACTAACTTATTTTTATACAAAAACAAAACAAAAAAAGTACTAACTTTTAACTATATAATTTAAAAATCAGTATATTTTTTTGTAAACAAATTGGTCTTAGCTTGTATTGTGAAAGCTATTGGCTTTGGTTAACTTGTTAATGAAATGATAATATGGGGCTTAGCAGAATTTTATTTTTATTATTATTTTTTTAATTATACAATATTAAAGTTGTTTAGAATATTAAAATACACTTATAGTAAAAATTTGGTGCTATTTGAACAAGCTTTTATTTGTACACTTTCAATTTTTTAAAAATTCAACAATTTGAAAATAAGCTATTTATATATTTTTTATATAACTTTTTGCCAAAAAAGGGTAATTTATTTTGGAGAAAATATGTTAATTGTACCTAGGGTTTAGTAAAATTACGGGGCCAACTTATTATAAACATATAGCTAATAAAAACATTGCATAATTATTTGTATAACAATTAAAATATTCACAATACTATACCAAAGGACCTTCGGTTGTATTAATTGACCACTAATTCAAGACAGGCTGTTGTCAGCTTCTATTTTTGCCACCCAGTAGGTTTGCATAGGAATTGAGCACATGTTGGTGTTCACAAAAACTAAATATCACTCTTAAATAATGAAAGCTATTAAATTCTGAATTTATTAACCTATATGCATTCATTTTACTAGAAGTTATGTGAAAAAAGTTTTACCTATGTGAATGTTGCCAAAAATGTTGGTTCAAATTCTGAGACAAAAAATTAAAGCAAATGCTTTTTTTTTTTTTAATGTTATTTATTCTTGCATTGGCTATCAAAACAAAGCCACACCTTCTTGACATTTTGAATTATTTTTGGCAAGTGCATGTTTTTGTTTTGCAAGAGTTTTTTGATTTAATTTTTCGCAAGCTGGGTTAGTAAAAGTGAACAACAAAATTTTAAATATTCTGGTAAATTTATTTAAAGAGATTAATGTTTTTGGCTTATTTAAAATTTATTTATATTTCAATTAATAGCAATGACTAATGAAGACATTAATAAAAAATCAAAGAACCCAAAAGGTATATTTTATTACAGGTGAATATGAAACATGTTTTTTTTTTATTTAACCCTAGTTCACTATACTAGGGCGCGTGATGGCGCTCATTTATTAGTTCAATTTTAAGGTCGATTTTTACATTTTACATTTTGTTTTACATGCGGTTTTCTAATTATACTACATCACTCTCCAATCGTCTGTGTAATCCAGCTGACTCCAGTAGCCGCTCACGCCAGTGCCCATACTGTCTTCGGGTCATAGGTAGCTTTAAGAAACTACTATTCCGCCTGGTTGCTTTATAGATTGGCTGTTTTTCATCTACTCTGGGAATACTTTTCATTTGTGATATAGTATCGTTAGGTACCCCACACGTGTTTTCCTAATCGGAAAGCCTCAATTTTATTGACTTTTGTTGTCGGATTTATTCTTTTCTGGTGTTGTCAGACCATGAGGCTGTGTCATACAATCTTACTTGTTTTTGTCGTAGCTTACTGTCATAAATGGAAAATCCTTCTATTCGTGGCCCTAGCATAGTTTTTATCTCCCGTTGGACTTGAACCAGCGACTTTGCGAATGTGACTCCGGAGTGCCAACCACTGCACTATCAACCCAGGGTCTTGAAACATGTTTGTTAATTTAGTTAATACTTAGAATTTGGATTTCTCTTTGTTATCACTTATATTTATAATCACAGACCAACAAAACTTTCAATAAATTCACTTATTAGATACGATCCTTTACTTACATCTATCAAATTCATATTGTCATCATCATCCTCTTCATCTTCAAGTGCACTTTCATATGGTTGTAATTCACTATTTCTTCTAAAACATAACGTTATTGTAATTTGTAGCATTATAATATTACATACTCTGTGGAAATTAGCAGAACACAATTCTTTCACACTGGGCAAAAAGATTTTGATCTTGAAATTCTTCGCTCTCTTTAATAGTTTTGGATTCAAATAAAATAACAGGTTTTATTTCATGGCCATTTTTTTCAAATATTTTGCGCGTAGAAATAATTGGAAATTTAGAAAATTGGTTGTCTAACTAGAAGCTAGAGCCAGTTTGCCTGGTTTGCTAGCTGAAGAAACAGTTATTTTGAAGATTAAACAAAAAAAGTTGAAAGTAAGTGCTTAACCACTGTTTTTACGTAATAATTCATCTATGAATTCATCCATGTATACAATTGTAAATTTACCTTCTCAAAGAATAAAAAATATTAATATTATTGGTATTATTAAAAGTTTTTTTTTAAAATATAATAAAAAAAATGAATAATGAATTCAATCTATCTATCTCAACTTTTGACAATAGTCGAACTCTTTATTATAAGCACAGTTTTCCATTTTAACTTCTTGTAACAATTGTTTTTAACTATCTAAAGCTAAACTATGCCGTATAATTCTGTAGAAGTTTTATAAATAACTGTGAATTTCTTAATATTGCTTTTGCGATTTAACTATGTATATGAGTGTATGAAATACACAGATTTTTGATAATAAATAAAACCTTATGTCTATCTATTTTAACTCTAACTAGTTTGGCTTTTGAGCAAAATAAAGATTCATAATTTTTGGTTTGGAACAGTTCATATTAGGTACATGCTATTTCAAGATGCTTATAGGCTTCGAGTCATATATATTATTTCTTACCTTCATTTCTTTTATGGAAATATATGATTCAGACTTTTTGACAATAAAAAAACAGCTATAAAATTTCTTTATGATTAATTACTTACCTTTGTTTATTTTGAGTTTCAAAAAAAAAAAGATATTCTAATAGATGCGGTATTTTTAAAAAATTAATAATTAAGACTTTGACTAGTCGAACATGATATATATAAATTTATATAATTTTCATATAAAATGACAATTTTTGTATTACAATTAAACTTGTGTAATATTTGAGTTGGCCCCTGTAATTTTACTAACCCCTAGATTGTACTTTATATATTTATACTAGTATATTATATAATATAGGGTCTTTGTCTTGAAAATGACTTTACGGGACTATGTAGATCCTATAGATAAAAATTAAAATTTCTAGCTATCCAGTAATCCAATTCAAATAAACTTTTTTTTATTTTGTAGAGCTTAGTGAGTTTTACAAAATAAAAAAAAGTTTATTTAAATTGGATTACTGGGTGGATAGAAACTTTAATTTTAATCCATAAGATTTACATAGTTTCATAAAGTTATTTTTAAGGCAAAGACCTTATATATTAATCAAATAAAGAATTTTTATTGGCTAATTTTAAAGTTAAGCTATAGTAGTTATATTTTTTACATATCAAAATATATTAAAATTAAGTTTTATATATCAATATAAAAAATAGAACAATTTAGAATTCTAATTATAAAAAAATAAATTAATTCTTATTAATAATCCTTGATACCAAATTTTTCACAAATGCTGATCTATGAAAACTTCTTAGTTAGTATACATGTATATAACAAAAACTTTATTAAGAAAAAACTTAAATACAGAGTTTTAGATCATATGTTAAGAAAAACTAAAATAGAGCTAAAAAACACTCTTTTTATAGAGTTGATTTTTCAAGTAAAAGACTTTATTACTATAAAAAAAGTAGTAAAACAATAACTCTAAAGTTTTTTGTCAGAAAATATAAAAGCTTTGGCAAAAATATACTTTTGGTTAAATATATTATTTTACAAAGCATATACTATTATGTTTTTTACAAGTTGGTATACTATTTTTATCTTTTTGATTTTTTTGAAATTTCAACAAAGTGAGTATTTTGGTTTACTTTCTTCAAAAAATCAGCAGTATTTATTTCTTCCTATTTGGGTTGTATATCTACTAAAAAGAAACTAATATAGTAACATGTTTGGGATCTGCTAGAAAATAATGAGATATTTCTAAACAAACATATCTTACATTAGGTATAGTTCAAATTTTTATATATATATATTTTTTATGAATATAGTATTTTTTTTTTGTTTTTTTTATTTTGCTATTTGTTAGTATTTGATTTTCATTTAGATCATAGTTACATCTTCATTTTTTTTTAATTTCTTTTATCTTTTAATATTCTATCATAGTTGCTAAATAGAAGGAATTTAAAAGAAAATCCTGTTTTGCTCTTAATATGACTAACAAAGTTTATCTGCTTTACTAGTAAAATGATGCAACAGATTGCATCTAGGGCTCTTGAAGTAATCAGATAATGTTGAATTTTTAATAAAAAAATTTTGCTTATTGTGTAATTATATATAATCTGTACTTCTTTTAATAAAATGCTGGCAAGACTGTCAAAGAGTAAAAAAAAAAAAAAAAAAAAAAAAAAAAAAAAAAAAATTATATTAGTATTGTAAATAGTAATCAAAATCCAAACTTTCTTTTTTAACAAATTGTATACAATTTTTATTATTCAAAGCCAAAACAGTATGCATATTATAGAGGTAAATATATTTATATATAATACTCTTATTAATATTTTTTTGGTTTAACTAAATTATACTATATACTAGTATTTAATACCATATAATTTTTGTTATAAGCTATAGTGTAATATAAAGATCTGGTATAATACAAAGTTTTTGTTTTTTTTTTTAAAAACAATTATATACAAAAATTCAATTATAAAATCATCTTAAAATATTAATTAAAATTTAATTTTGTTTTAATTGAAAATTATTTTAATTTATATATTATACAGATTATCATACTACTAATGTTGAATACTAAAGATATAACTCACTAATGATGCAACGATTAAAAATATATTTATAGTAAACTTTATTTCGACCATACAACATTGAGATAAACCCTGATACCCAATATAAGTACAAAAATTTGAATATCTTACAATTGTTACTATACGATGGCCTAATTAATATAAAACACCAAAACCTACAAACACAAGTATGTATATGAAATATATGAAATAAACCCTACTTCAAAGTCTAAGTGAAAATCTATAATACAGTCATTCTAATCAAGTAATAATGAAAAGACTAAAAATGATTTTAAGAATTTTCTACATCATGTACGGTGTTATCATACCTTGATGATGTAGTTGAATGTCCATCACCAAGCAACCTCGTCTGTTCATGTGGCGCCAACGGTTTACCGTCAGAATCTGTCTCTCCAACGTAGAATGGTCCATAGCCGAGGCGTTTGGCTCGGAAATGCCAGCAAATACACATAACAAGAAGGGTGCCTTGAAGACATCCAGTAACAAGGAAAACAAACCAGGTCGTCCACCTTGTTCCAGGACGAATGGCGAGAGAGTATACAAAAAGAAATGAACCTATTTTGATAACAAAGAATATTACAAATTCGAAAATTAAAAATTAGAATAAATAAAATATATAAACACATAAAAATATATACCAGGTGTTTGCATAAGCATCATAGGTATACTAAGTGCGCCTACAGACTATATTGATGTAAAAAGATAAATTAATAAATATCAGGTATTTTATGTTGCATTTTATAGCAAAAATAATATATGAACTTACTTTTCGTCTCCAAGTCCTAATTATTTGAGGAAAGTACTGAACAGACGCAAACAACATAGATGCAACACCTAAAGCGTCTGCCCAATACTTTGTAGGCGGATAATCTTCAGCAGAACCACCAAATTTTAAGAGGCATATTGAAATAATAACAGTCAAAATGAAGTGTACTGTTACAAAAATGGCAATACCAATCGAATCACGCCACTCCTTCGACCAACCAGTTGGCGGAGAATTAAAGTGTATGTGACGAAGATACGATAAAATTTTGCGTTGAGGTGGGAAATATAACATGAAAAGTGTCAATATTAATGCAAACATCGAAAATTGAATAGCGAGTTGAGTGATCCCTAACGTGTTTTCAAAACATTGAACACCAGTCTATAATGCATTTAAATAAATGCGATTAGTAAATTAAGCAAGGGTCAGGATTGCATTATTCGACATTGTAATGAGGACATACCACGATACTACAGCACTTGAGCATATGAAACTGTAAAATAAAAATATTAAAAAAACTGCAAGTTGAAGAAAGTGTCCCCAACAAAAGGAACCAAGGGCTCAGCCCATCACTAGATTTTGTGCTAATAATTCTGTAATGCTATATTGGTCAGAAACAATAAATATTTAATTTTGTTTAATAATTTTTTTTTAGAAAATTAAATACTTGTGAAGAAAACTTACCTGAGGTAAGTAACTTATCAACAGGCCAAAGGCGATAATAATGCTAATCAAAACTTCTAAAGGTGGGTTTTCCCTATTGCATTCCTTAGGATCGAGTTCAAGTATTGATACTCTCATCTTCACCAAGTTAATAGAAAGTTGTAATAAATTTGTGCGCAGCAAAGGTATATAAATAAATAAAAACTGAGAACTTTGACAGTAATTGCGCTAAAAGAAAAATCTACCTTATTTATATTGGTACATGTGTAACTAAGTTACGCCTGTTGCGCGGATCACATAATCTTCTCCTTGATGGGTCAGAGAATTATCAGAATTATCGTAGATTATCTTCTCTCGTATCATCTTTTATTGTACTGTACAATATTTTTTTATTCCAAACTCTAACGCTAGCTGAAATGCACACTATAATTTAACTCGCTTGGACCTTTTGTGTTCACACAAGTAAGAGTTCGAATCCCAGGCATATCGGGAAAAAGGTTGGTGTTCGACGAATTTCCTATTAAGTGATTACTTAATTCGACAAATTGCAAATAATTTTCGACGACCATTACTTTTATTTTGACGATTACTAAGCGCATATTGGACGGACAGAATACCTTGATAATGTTTTATTACACTTTTTTTTTTAAAAATAACTAAAAGTGCTACAAAGCATCAATTTTTATACATTGTGCCTATGATAATCCCAGGTTCGCTCAATCTTTTAATTATGTTATATCATTACCGGTAGCAATTTACTTTATATTCACAGCGCAGGAAGATACCCTCGACGCACCAAACAAGGTAGGGCAGCCGTTAAAAATCTTGGCTGAACCAAATAAATAAACATTGATCTTGCTTATTGTTTAAGATCTTAATATGTCGTACCCCAAATTGGAAACGTCCCAGTTCGGAATCGGGAATTTTGTAAATTATTCTTGATTTTATTTAGTTAGTAAAGTGTAGGTAGCAAAACATCCAATATTTTATAAAAGCGATACGTACGTTTAACTTAGTTTTTTTATTTAAGAATTATTACTAATTTTCATCCGGAGGAGATTTCATTTACATAGATCGGAAATTTTAAGATTATTTATTTGTTTACTTTTGTTTCTAGCATTTTCAATACTTATACTATTTTAATATTTTTTTAGGTATGACGACCCTGATCTATGTAACCACCATCTGCACACTAGAGTGGACCGGATAAGTAATGCATATGTGTCATGTTTTATGTTTATTTTATGTAAATCACATATGTGCCGCAGTATATAATAATCGCTACGTTGACTTTTTAAAAGTAATATTACAAGCGAAACTAATTTCGTATACCTTGATTTATATTATATCATCATAATAATGAAATTAAAATTTCATATTACTAATATGAAGTCAATAATATTTTCGCCTAAATTCTTTGCCAAATGAAGGTTATACTAATAAAGCTAAACTACCTGAAATTACTTCGGTTTAGCTGTTAGTATTAGAAGGTCAAAACTATCAGAAATTAATTTCGCTCTTAGCATTAGAAAAAATCAACAATGTAAATTTCAAAAATTGTAATCATTGTTAAATAAAAGTTCAAATAAAATTCTGCAAATTCGTTAAATCTCGCAAATTTGTTTTTATTTTTGAATTTTTAGTTCTCAAAAATGATTACCTCAAATGATCATGTTAATGAGAACAAATAGTACAAACAAAACTTTTATGTTAATTTGTTTTGTACTTTTTTGTAAAATTATTGTGAATTATAAAAACAAGTTTCTACTTGATCAACATTTAAAGACTAGTAAGTATAAAACAAATGAATATAAATCAAAAAATCAAAAGAAATTCCACAAGAAACAAGTCAAAATACCTCTAATGCTAATATTTGCTGAGAAGAATGTGAAACAATAATGTAGATCTAGTTCATGCCTTAATACAAGCAATATTCCACTCGAAAAAGTAATAAACAATTAAAATATTACAAAAATAGTAATGTATAAATAAATATTTATTATTTTATAATTAAATATATTTCACGGCCCTTAATATTCTCCCATGAACATTTCTGATGATATTTTTATGATGACGCAATGCCATGAAAATTTCAAAAATTTTTTCACACATCAGTAAAAATTTAGTCAGAAATGTTATGGGCATAGGAACCGTGAAAATATATCTTGCACAATTGCAAGCAACTTTTTTTAAAAATTTTACTTGCATATTTGTGCAAAATACTTGCATATTAAAAAGCTCTTGCACTGTGCATCTTGTGCAAGACAATTTTAAACTCTGATTACCACGGCTTCGCCATGCTAATCCACAACAGCCCGTGAAATATCTATTACATATATCATTATATAAATATTAAATTATCACTATATTTGTTATTTTATAGGTGGCACAATCATTGGATTCTACACAGTTGCATAGCAAATATTTACTAATTGATAGAACAGAGGATTTCTATAAATTATCTAATATTTGTAGTTAATATATTGTTTAGTTTTTATAATAAAACCAAAATTATAAAGACTGAACATTTACTTGTTATTAATAGTACAACTATAGTATAATTTGTATTAAAAACTTTTTAATTTTATAATATTTTAAAATTTAAAATATATATATTTTTTTTATATCAAATAATACTTTTTATATGTTAAAAGCATTTGACATTCTTTTTATACATTTTTTCTTTGCTTAATGTTATAGTATTATCTTTTGCTATTATTGGTGTTCTGTGTTTTTAGGATTCTTTTTGGTTTTTTATGTTTATTGTTACTCTTTATTTGGTTTTTTTTTTAATTATTTTAGTTTATCATTATCTACTAGTATCTATTCTTTTTGTTTGTTTGTTAATGCCTTTTTTGGGGGTCGTTTAAAGCATTGTGCAATCACGTGATATAAGGCCAATCAAATTGTTTGTTTTGATCAACATGGATCAGCCCGATGAAAAAAAAAAAGAAAAAAAGCAAGAAAATGAAGAATACAAGATAACTAATGCCTAAATCTATATTGATGCACTAATAAAAAATGTTGGTAAGGTGATTTTACCTATAAAACATACTCTAATCCTAACCCGAACTAACCCTTATCCTAACTTTAACTAAATAGTCAAAAACATATGATGCACAACATTTTAAACATTCACCTTTTTTGTCTTTTCAGATGTTGTTGTCATTTACTAGTACTTTTTTTCATTACTAGTGCATTTTGTTTATCATTTGTTGGTATATTTTGTTTATTGCTGGATAGTTTCTTTGTACTCCTTTTATTTATTTGCTACTATTTTTTGTAGGTGCTTTAGATTTATTGCACTAGTACTTTTTTTCATTGTTTGCTAAGATATTTTGTTTATTTTTTGCTAGTATTTCCATTATACTTCTTCTTTTTATTCATTTGTTAATTCTTTTTCTTGTTTTTTTGCAAGTGTTTTTAGTTCATCAGTTACTAGTACTTCTTTTCATCAGTTATTTGTACTTTTTTTTTGTTATTTACTAGCATTCTGTTTGCTGTATGGTAGCAGAGTTAGTAGTCTAGTTAATAATAAATAAGGGTTAGTATTAGAGCACTAACATTTATTACCTAATATTTATTTACTATAGAAGCTTACTTCTACTCCTAGATAATATATTTAGTTAAATTTAATTGGCTAAAATTTTTTATATAAAGTAAGATTTGGCTTAACTCTTCTACTCCCATAATATTACTTAATAAATGATAATATCTTTAAAGATATGCAATTTATTATATAATTTTTATCATAGATATGTAGTCAAAAATAATAATCACATCTATATATTATATTAGTATTATATTAATAAATCAAAATTAGATAAAGTAATCACACTATATATAGATAGAGGTGGCTACTAAATAAAAAGTATCATATAATAAATGGTATGTCTTTTAGTGGTAAAAGTATTATTTAATAGTATGATTGGTAACAAATAAGGATTAGAGTTAGTAGTAATATATATGTTGTGTCCCAGATAAGAATTTGTCCCAATTTGGAATCTGGCCTAATCCTACCTCTAACTCTAGTCTAACCCTAACCCTAAAGTCACCTAAAGTCCTAATTCTGCTACAAAATTCTTATCTGGGACAGCCCGATTCCGAATCGGGTATTGGGACACAACATATATATATACATGCATGTTTTTTTTGTAGGTAAATATAATTGTTAAGGAATTTTTGAATATAAAAAAATACAAAACATATAATTTCATGTAATTTGTAGTTTATATTTTTTTTTGAAAGAATTAAATAAATTATGATAACTGAGAAACAAATATTATTTTGTACTATAGTTAGCAAAGTATAAGAATTAGAATTAGCAATAAAATTATACAGTATATAATATTATAAATAAATAAATTAAATAAAAATTAAATAAAAAAATTTGATAAATAAAAAAAATTAAAAATAAATTAAAAATCAAACCTCTTTATAATAAATCTAGATATAATAAATTAAATTTCGCAGTATAGTTAAAACAGAACTCCGATTAATCTATGTAAGCTTATATTTGAGTATCATAGTAAATTTTTTTTGGTTAGCACTTTTATATTAGTATATATAAGCTATATTTTAAATATTAGATAGAACTTTTATTCAATTTTAACTTTTTTTGAAATATAACATTCTCTAAAAAAAAACAGGATTAAGTTCTCTAAAAAAAAAAAAAAAAANACATTCTTTAAAAAAAAAACAAAATTACATTCTTTAAAAAAACAAAATTACATTCTTTAAAAAAAAAATTACATTTTTTAAAAATGTACTAATAAAAAGTTGTCCAAATGTTACCAAATTTTTACTGTAGGTGTATTTTGATGTGCTGAACAACTTTACTTAATCGAACTTTTGAAGTTTACTTAGTAAAAAAGTTTTATATATAGCAATTGCTAATAAATTTTTTAAAAAAATCAGAGGATAGCTTATTTTAGGTAGTAGCTTATTTTCAAACATATGGTAGATTATTCGGGTCCTATTAGAACTATAACAAATATTATATAATATCTATTTATTATAAGAGTATTCTCTCCTTTCATGTAAAATGATTCTGAATTTAAAAAAATTATTAATTATTAAAATTTACTAATAAATTATAATTTTGGCTCTAAATAAGCTTTATTTAAAATTTAATTATAATATATTTTTGACTGCAAAAAAAAAAAAAAACTCTTTCCCGTAGATCTGAAAATCATAATAAAATTGGCAAACAGTGTAATCGGCATAGAGTTTATCGCATAACTATAATACAAATAGTCAAAGGTAGCCACGGTTGGCCTCTCAACCTAAAGGAGACATAATTATTAGACGAAAGAGGATGGCAGTCTTACTACAAACACCAACTTCTTTTTTTCTCCTTTTACCATCCCTACGGGGGTTGGCGAAACACACAAAAACTACCACAAACGGAAAATTTGCACCTTATGGAGTTGCAGCGCTTGGAGCAGATATGCCAAAGAATAAGAAAAGGAAAACAGCTAGCTTGCCGGCAAACTCCCCCCTGTCAAGTACATCAAACATGGAAAAACCTTCTTCTACGCAGCACGCTCAAGAACCCAATGAAAAAACTTCCCAAAAATTAGCAAAAAGTGGCGATTCTAGTCTACCCCCAGAAAAGGATCTACATTGACATTACCACAACAACAAACCAACCTTGACCAAGATGTTCCTACGCATCCAACAACGACATCACAACAACAAACCGGTACTGACCCGATTTCTCCCACGCCCATGATTTTGGAAAATCAAAATTCCCATGGACCCCAAGCCGCATGTACAAATATATTCCAGAACCCAGACCAAAATAATCAGGGCTTCCTGGACCCTGTCTAGACCCTTTCCACACCAGTTAATATGGAAACTGATTCGGAAACTACCTCGACCCCAACATCCCACCCCTCCTCGGCAACAGTAATACCCCCGGACCAATCCCCAAACCAAGAGCTGATGAATGACAACACAGGAAAAATAGAAGAAGATACTGAGATGGACACCGAATCTGTAGACACTATCCAAGAACAACCAATAACCCATAAGCTGAGTTATAGCCAAGCCCTCAGAGATAACAAGGATCACACCTGGCAACCTAACCCAGTCGCTCAACAACGCAGACTAGATCAAGAAAAAAGATGGGCAAATCACATAAAGGATAAAATGGCAGATATTAAAGAAACCCAATTGAAGACCTTTGACGAGGAATTATGGAGCAGGGAAAAAATACTAGAATTACTAACTTCTCTTGACGGGCTACGCATGTTCGTAAAGCATAAACTAGCTAGTCTCCCAACTTCACTGCACATACCACCAGCTATAGCGGCAAAATTCAGATATCGGGACACTGCCTTCTTTAGAAGCTTTACAAAGGTACTAACAAGTAGACCACAATACCAGATAGAATTTAATAACCTATTCATTTTAGCACTGGAAGCATATAAAAAGCAATACATCATATTAGCAACGAATAAACGAAATAGAAACCAACTATTCAACCTATTTAGAGCGAAGCTAGCCCTAGACTACTTAATGAATTTAGACTTTCATGAGCTAGACGCTTGGGAAATAACAAAATACCTACTATATCTGTTAAATTTTGCAAAAACCACATTGAATATGCAATTCGACGAAATTAGAAAATAAATATCTGAGGAAATTGTGGAATCGCGGCTGGAGTTACCCCAACACTATACAGAAATATACCCAGACCTAATTAATGCTATCCCCTTTGCCCTGCCAATAGAAAATAGACAGACCCTAGGGTCAAAAGTAAAGGCTCTAAGGCTTATCTTCAAATTCGCCTCTCTCCTCGAAAATTACATCTCAGATGAACGTCAACCATTACCAACTGACTACAGGCAGTTGAATGAAACCGTGCGGAGACTCTTTCCAATTTTTGACAAAGAAGAACTAAAGGACATACCGACATATAGAACCACGTTACAAAAATACTACATATTCAACAGAATCCCAGATACTTATTTTGATTTACCTTCATCCAAACCACCGTTACCTCTGACCCCCCAAGAATTGACTCCCAGATTGAATGAGAAATTTCCTTCCTACCTAAAAGCGAAAAAGATTTCAAAGAACACATTCGGCTGTTAAGAGTTGATTATAAGTTCAAATGACTTCCAAATGATTACCTCTTACCTCGAAAACGTCTACCAAGTAATCCTGCAGACCTAAGATGGAAAGACTTCTCCTTCCCAATAACGACGACTGAAGCCGTAAATGAATTCTTCAAACTAATTCCAAAATACTACAATATCCCAACTCCTCTTCCTTTGGCATATGCAAATTTTAACTATACTGGCTTACTGACCTTGCCTCTGCTGGCAACCGAAGTCGAGTTAGTAAATCTAACGGTTCCAATAACTACAAGAAAACAACTGTCTATTGCGTTGCAAGAATTATGATCACACTATTATTTCCATAAGATACCTGAGTCCTGGATCGACATTGAGGTGACAGAACGAACGGAGGATCAATCCCCCCATATACCCTCGAACCTAGACGATCTTCAGATCCATCTAAAAAAAAATAATGTGACAAATATAGAGTTGCCAATTAGAAAACATGAAAATATCGATGTTACAATTGAAAAACTGAGAGAACACTTCCTCTTTAATAACATACCATCCTTCCTTTTTGACCAATTGGAAGATCTGCCCCAGCCCAAATTCGACTTATTTCTAAAACCAAAGAGAAATCAAAAAGGAAAAACAAAAGACGAAGAGGTCCGGAGACCGGATGCTGACGCCCCTAATGACCCTATCATTAATAAGTAAATCAAATGCCGAACCAGGCCCATCCTCGATGGCCAATAGAAAACAAACCTCCGTCTGTAGACCGGAGCATACTAGTAACAAAATTGATAACACAGATTTCGCTGAACCAAACAAATTTACTAATAAAAATGAACACATTTTCTCCTTTGAGGAAGAAATTAATATCGCAACCCATAACATTTGAGGGCTCTCTAGAGCAGAGAAATTGCAAGAATGGATCGAATTCTGCACGGAAGCAAACATACAAATCATTGCTTTATCTGAAACAAAACTTATACCCAATCGGGTTAAAGGACTCACTAATCCATTGTATGGAATATATACCTCCAACTTCGAACCATATAAAGACAATCAATGGGAATCTAGCTTGGGCGCCGCTCTCATGATTTGCAATAGCTTACAGCCCTATATTCACAATGTCAAAACGGTCCCTGGAACGTTAATTATGTTGGACCTTTTCTTGCCAGATAACAATAAAACTAGAATCATATCCATATACCTCCCTTCCAACCATCCATCTTTAAACGAAAAAGCACAAAATGAAGCAGATAGATAGATAGGAGAAGCCAAAATCAGAGACTGGAAATTGTTCCTGATGGGTGACTTCAACTCTAACCAATACAGGAGCAAACCACCACCTATCTTCAAAAACTTGAACGTTATAGAAGCAATAAGCCTACTAGACCTTCACAGCATTACTTCGCATATATGAACTGGACCCTCCTCTCAAAGCCAAATCGATGATATCTGGGTACTACAAAATATGATTTTAGAAATTGAAAAACCATTATTGACAGAAGCAACATATATTACGGGCAGTGATCATTGTATAATATCAACGACATGGCACACACACGCTCTGAATAAGGAAACTTATAAAAACAAAAGAAATAAAAAAAGAAAGCGGAAAGTACACCATTACAACAAAATGTCCGCAGATGATTGGAACGAATTCTCAAATGAACTAGGAAAAAACTTTGCGAAGAAAAATCTAAATGACCAAATTACAAATAAGAGCGAACTAGATAGAGCCTGGAATTTCTGGGCAATAGAGGTCAAGACAATGATTAATAGGAAAATTCCGTTCTCCTTCACCAGTCAAAAAACCTATTATGCCTTGTCCTTAAAGGCAACGAAACTGCATGCTGCTCTGAAAAACATGAACAAAGCCTTAAGCCTACTAACCAAAGGAAACCCAGAGACTCTAGAAAAGATAAACAAGCTCCTCGAAAAATCATCAAAGTTAACAGACTTGGAGATCGAGCCAATCAACATCGAAGACTTCTCAATTAGCAGGGACACAATAATCTCGACCCTAAAAGGTCATAAGAACACTATATGGACCAGCTGGAACTATGAAAAACAACAAGAAGTAACTGACAAAATCAACTTCTATATCAACCGAAGATATGAAGACTTTAGAGATCACACCTGTAGAATGCTGGATAGCATTCTCCAGAGGAAGGCAGAACCCGTTCGAACTGACAAAGTTATTCTTCCAAACAAGATCCTACTAGAAAAAAACGAAATCCTACAACATATAAGATCATACTCAAAAACCTGGACAAAGCTTAACCCGACTGATACAAGCCTCGGAAATGAATAGGAAAATGAATATCTCCCCCTAAAAAATGTCCTATCTTCGATTTATTCTGGTTCAACACAGGAAATAACCATGCAAGAACTAAAAGAAACAATAGAAAACTCTCCAAAAAATAAAGCACCAGGCCCTCTGGCGATTCCTAATGAGGTGATAAAACACCTCCCGGAAAATGCCCTGCAATTTTTATTAAAAATACTCAATAGATGTTTGCAAATTGAGATGATCCCCGATCAATGGTTAAAATCTAATATATGGCTAATCCCAAAGAGAGATCGTTATAATTATGACCTAAATTACACGAGACCAATAACGTTAATTGACCACACTAGAAAAATATTGACAAAAATAATTAACAACAGATTGATGACCCCGATAATGCGTTACGAAGTACTGTCCCCTCTGAACTTCGCGGCCTTCCCAGGACAATCAACCTCCCAACCACTATCCAATCTCACTCACATTCTAGAAAATACCCGAACCGAGGATAAAGAAATTTGGGCACTTGCCCAGGATATGTCGAAAGCATTCGATACTGTACACGTTCCTACCCTAGGAAAAGCACTTAAAAGGATAAAGATACCGGAAAAGATAATAAATCTACTCATACACCTGCTAACTAACAGAAAAAACAGAGTAATCACAGACCTAGGTCTAACAAAGCCATACGAGGTAGAAGATGGAATTGACCAAGGAGAGATATTCTCCTCTCTTCTCTGGAAAATCTACTACGACCCACTGATTTCACGAATTCAGTGCTCTTTTCAAGGCTACACAGGAAGCATACCTACCAACCCACCACGTCAAATATGTATGCCAGTAATGGCTTACATGGATGACTCGCTCTGGCTGGCACATGACAAAACTACCTTAACCAACATAATCTCGTTAGTGACCTCATTTTATAAATACAACAACATAAGAGTAAACCTATCCAAGTCATACCTCCTCACAAATACCAAAAAAGAAAAAACTCCCACAATTGAATTTGACAACTCAACAATCTATGCTTCAAAAAACGATACACCAATAAAATACCTTAGAGCCTAGTTCACAGCGGGTAATTCACTACATCCGGTTTAGTGCTTAATACTTGCAGAAATGCAGACAAACCTAAAAAAACTCCAACTAGCAAAGATAACGGAAAAGCAGGCAATATACATCATCAATAGGGTCATATTCCCTTGACTGCAGTATCACTTGCACTCTGCATATCTAAAACCCTCGCAAATTAAGAAAATTAACAGAATATGTATTAGCATAGTCAAACAAAAAGGAGGACTTGCAAGAGGAATCCCGAACTCTTTTCTACACAATCCTGAGATCTATGGTTTGGACAACCTACTACAAGTCCATAATAATGCACTTACTTCACTTCTGACAAAAAACCTAAACCACAAAGACTTCGACAAATCCTTTTTGAAAATGAGAATACAACAATTACAAGAAGCTGCGAACAATGAAAAATCCATACTAAGCCACATACCATTATTTCCACACAGACAAAACCTTACACATACTGCACAATCGATTATCGCCGGCCTATCCTTCCTTGGGGTTTTCCTGGGACAAACCACTCAATCAATGGCCCATACTTACTAATTGATTAAAGGGTACCTCGATCGACTAAGTTATAATGGACCACCCCAAAAGACACTTCCTAAAAGAAAAAATGAACCGACACGGTATCTATTGTGTCGAACAACTACTAGATCTAAAAAACCAAAACTTTCTATCTTGGACAAAAATCCACCACAATATACAGAAAATTCCCAGAGGCCGCCCCCAAATTGGTTATATACAATGCAAGAGATAATGAGTGAAAATGCAAACCCCACAACTATACTAATTACTCCGAACCCCTTTATCTTAACACCTTGGATCTACAAAAAGAGAAAAAACTGGGTAATAACAAAGGACGAAGAAATCGCAAAAATAACTAGTTACTCTTAGCAATACCCTAAAGCAAAATACTATAGAATCACCACAAACAACAAACTTGAGCCTTGCTCAGGTTGTGCCTCGAAAGATAAATTATTAGCAGAAGAATATTGCTACTTTCTCCTAAAAGATAGAGCATATAGTCTGCAAGTAGATAGTAGGCGAATAGTCCACGGAAAAATATCTGATATATACGCCGCATTAAATAACAGATTTCAACCACGGAAGGAACTAGATGTGGAAATTTCAATCCTCCTGCCAAGACCATTGTCAGCTTTTGTCAACCCTCTAGTAGAAGTCTGGGAAGCACTAATAAAAAATAATTTTAAAAAACGGAATCTTACAATACATTTATCGACAATAAAAGAAAATCATGTGATCGGATCCACAACATACCCCTCCTACTTCATAGCAGCAAAATTGTCAACAAAGAAAGAAATACTTGGCTGTACCAATAGGATGTGGCCATCACGCCTACATTCATCTCTATCAACGATAACATTTCTATTTTCAACTGTGTCAAACAACACCGATATACAAATCATTACAAACCACAAACAAACAATCGAGACGCTTCAAAGAACAATCGAATTAGAACATTACAAACTTGATCAACTAGACAAAGAAGACTATCCTAGTCTCCTCAAAATACTTAGAGGAATTATGGGGGACTGAAAAATCATTTTAAAATTTGACTCAGAGCTCAAAATACAAAAACCATCAATTGTATAACTTGGACATTAATCCTAAACATTTTACCTATAACGCCTTCACCATGGAACTACTAAGCACTTCGTGTATTCCACAGACAAAATCCATTTTGAAAAATACCAGCAGGATTACCAACTTACTACAATGGTACAACCAACAACGAATTCACCTATGGGAATCATACATGGGAAATATACAGTGGGACCATGTTCTAAAATTTATCTCCTTTGCTGATAAGCCAGCTGCCTTGTATATGCACCCATCTCTATCACAAATAAAGAACTTTAAAGTAAAAATGATCGCAGAGGGAGTGGCGACTGAAACAGAATCACCACTAGAAGACCCTGATAGATTCATCAGATCCTTCACATTCTTATATATACAGAAAAAATGCCTTTTGGTTTAATCACCAACTCCACCCTTTTCCCTACTAGCTCGAAATACAAGCAAAATAAATACACCCCCCTTCTCCATCACGAAATAATAAAAACACTCCATAAAGAATATTGGATTCCATCAAGAGCCTCAAGACATTCCGAAGCATTCCCAAATCCACCGAAGATTGACCCACCAACTATAACAAAAACACCACCTATTAATAAAATAGTATTAGAAAACAAAATACGAAAATTCGTTCATTTAGGTTGTACATCGCTAGCTAAACTCATCACAGACTAGAGGTCTTCGACCAATCTAGCAAAGAATTGGTCGAGAGTAAACTAGCTCTTACCCCTATCTCCCTAGAATAGTAATTATACATTTGTAACTCTAAGTGAATAATAACTATTAATAAAAGATATAGAAGAAAGACCTCTCTTTAAAAAAAAAAAATATATATATATATTTTTGACTGCTAAAAAGTTTATTTAGTAGTAAAGGTATACTTAATTAGTAAATTTTGCATAGTACAGGATTTTTTATATTTTTATTGTCACGGCTGATGCTGAAGTTGGCTGATGCTAAAGCTTTGCCTATTTTGATATAAAATTTTAAATTTTTTTTTGATGTTTTTTTCGTTTTTGTCTTATAGGGTTAGGGTAGGGTTTGGGTGTAGATTTTATATTTATAGAGTATATGTGAATTTTAGCAGGGCTTATAGATTCCAATCGAGACCCCTGAGCTTCAGCATCAGCCAACTTCAGCATCAGCCGTGACATTTATTAATAAAAATATAGAAAATTCAATATTATATAAACAATTTTACTAATAAATTATAAATTTTGGTTTAAGTAAACTTGTTCAGCACTAAAAAATATATTATTTTAATATATTTTAACTCTTTCTATTTCAAACTGCTAGGACCACTAAAAAAGTTTAGTTCTAGAAAGTTATATATAGCTAATCTGAATTTTATAATAAAATTTACAAATATTCTAAATGATTTTGTTCAGTTTAAAGAGAGTTTAATAGTGTTCAGATTAAAAAGGGATCAGATTAGAGAAAGTTGACTATATATATTTTTTAATTTTTTTATTATTTCAAATAAAAATAGACAAAATTGCATTTTTGAAAAAATTTACAAATTTATTCATTTATTTCTAAGAGTATATTTATTTTTTATCTGGAGTGAGATTTGATATTCCTTACTCATATTATACTATTTTAAAATTTTACTAAAGAAACCCGTTATATTTTTAACAAAAAATACTCCTTTTGCAATTATACATTAAATTTAATTTTAATTTTAACTCTAATACTAATTCTAATTCTAACTTTAACCCTAACCCAGAGTTGGCAATGAATATACTCTATTAAAAAAATTGCAAACAATGAAGCCAATAGAACTAATAGAACTAATAAAGTCAATGGAGTTAATGAAGTTAAATACTATATTATAAGCTAGTTGGCCTCTATTGGGCTCCATTTGCAAATTATTCTCAATAGAGCAATGGAGTGATACTAATAGAGTTGTTTTCTATTTATTCCAATAGATAAATGTACTAATCCTGCCCTAATTCTAATATAACTAGAGTTTATTTTTATTTGAAAAAAGGAATAAATAATTCATCTAAATAATAAATTAATTATTTCTATTTCTAAAATTAAAACAATCAAATAACTTTATGCCAAGATAATATAGTATTTAGTACTAAACAATTTTATTTTTACAGAGAAAAAGGTCATGTGTTATAGAAGCATGAACCAAGGAAAGGAAGACCTTAGGCATCTAAAGCCTGGCAGACCGATCCTTCCGGGCCAACTGGATTGGTAGTCTGGAATAACTGGGAAAAAGGATCCAAAGAGTGACTGACTGGGTACTGGGATCTAGTGAACTTTGCAAGGGCAGACAGAACTAATCGGCCAATAAGAGGCAGAAACATGGAGGTTTGTACGTGTCAAGACCCAACGGAGCTCTGGGCGTATCCATATGGGAGTCTTCGGAGCTAAGAGGATTTGGGACCGCCAATACGGATATATGCTGGTATAAGTATATGCAGTGGTGATCAGGTTCTCTCTAGCCTCATGATGCCATTCGGCACTGGAAGCATTTGCAAAAGCCCAGGTCCTTGCCACCATAGCGGGAAGTACAGTCATTCACACATTTCCAAATTCAGAACGCTAAATTCTGGGTTCTCAAGTTGCAGGAAACCGGCTGGTTGCGGCAGCATACAGGCTTGAGATACTTACCCAATGTGGTAAAAGCAGCTGCATGGCTTGAGATATGAACTCCCGAGAAGTACGCTAGTAAGGGATTTTCTGGGTAACCAGATTTCGGGTACACCAACTTGGAAGCATAAAGCGCCTATCTGGCAACACACACCAAATTGGAAATGATGAATTAGAAAATATGGGTAAAGTGGCGGACATGTAGGGGCTGAATGTTGGTTGAAAAGGAACGTACAAATCCAGGTCAACTATATAAATGAAAATATGGGAGGCTCTGGTGGGGTTTAGCTATGGATAAAAGGTTTCACAGACTGAAGTCCTAGTCTCAATACTTGTATATAATATGTATGTATAAAAGGCACTGCCATATGTCAATTTGCTTAAGTATTAATAAAGTTTGGGGCAGGAGCTACACTCTTAATATTAAAAAAAAAAAAAAAACAATTTTATTTTTATTTATTTTTTTTTTGGTATTAAAGTAAGGTATTGTTTCTATCTTTATTAATAATTTGTATAAGATTCCTTATAGAGTTTTTCAAAATTACAATTAATATAACTGTATACAAACTATATTACAAGAGTTAAAATTCAAACTATAAACAAATATACTATCTAATTTATCTGCAACCTAAACCTACTAGAGTAGTTAAAACTTATCTAGATTTGAATATGGAGTATAAAATTGGTATTAGTACTAAATTTGATCTATTTGTAGAACCAGACATCAATTTTTTTAAGAACACATTTTAGAGGGCTTCCAGAAATTAGCTGTTTTTTTTTTACTATGAGCCCACTTCACCATACCCCATCCATCTCCACCTAATATCCCAATCAGCCAATCAGATTTTACAATTATTAAAAAGTTAGATATAATATTTAATAGTGAATAACTTTTGATCTACTAGGCCAATTTCAATGATTTAACTACAAAAATGATCCTCTTAATGAGAGGATTCTAGAAAGTCCAAAATCATTAAAATCTAATTACTAGATCCTAAGATCGAAATATATTTGTGTTACTATAAAAGTTTTATAATTTATTAAAAAATTATAAATCATTTATAGTAATATAAATTTATTCTAATCTCTGGATCCTGTGATTGGATTTTTACAATTTTGGGCTTCTCATTGAGCTAATCAATTTGGTAGTTAAATCATTAAAATTGGCCCAGTAGATCAAAAGTTATTAACAATTAAAAATTAATTTCAATTGTTAATAACTTTGGTCTACTGGGCCAATTTCAATGATTCAACTACCAAAATAATCAGCTCAATGAGAGGATTCTATCAAGCCTAAAATTATAAAAATCCAATTACAGGATCCAGAGATCAGAATAAATTTGTATTACTATAGAAGTTTTATAATTTATTAAAGAATTATAAACTATTTATAGTAATACAAATTTATTCTGATCTCTGGATCCTGTAATTTAATTTTATGATTTTGGTTTTGCTAGAATCCTCTCATTGAGCTGATCATTTTGGTAGTTAATTCATCGAAATTGCCCAGTAAATCAAAAGTTATTAACAATTAAAAATTAATTTCAATTGTTAATAACTTTGGTCTACTGGGCCAATTTCAATGATTCAACTACCAAAATAATCAGCTCAATGAGAGGATTCTATCAAGCCTAAAATTATAAAAATCCAATTACAGGATCCAGAGATCAGAATAAATTTGTATTACTATAAATAGCTTATAATTCTTTAATAAATTATAAAACTTCTATAGTAACTCAAATCTATTCTGATCTTAGGATCACAGTAATTAGATTTTAATGATTTGGGGCTTGCTAGAATCCTCTTATTGATGTGATCATTTTGATAGTTGAATCATCAAAATTGGCCCAGTAGATCAAAAGTTATTAACAATTAAAAATTAATTTTTAATTGTTAATAACTTTTGATTTACTGGGCCAATTTCAATGATTTAACTACCAAAATGATCAGCTCAATGAGAAGCCCAAAATCATAAAAATCCAATTACAAAATCAATAAATTTGTGTTACTATAAATAGTTTATAATTTTTTAATAAATTATAAAACTTTTATAGTAAGGGCAACTGACAGATATTATATAATATCTTAGAGAAGGAGAAGTAGATATAATATATCATATAGTGTTGTTTAAATTTATAGTCAATAATAAATTTACTGGTCATTGGTCGAATTATCTTTGGTCTGGTCGGTCTGGTCAAATTGGTCAAATTATATAGTTACACAGACCAATCAGACCGATTTGACCAATTTGATCATGGTCAAATTGGTCAAATTGGCAGTTATACGATTAATCAAATTAGTCAAATTGGTCAAATCAGTCAATTGATAACTAAATATGTGTAACAAATTATGTCATATATATAACCATGCCTTAATGACAAAGAAATAATTAAACAAGTTTAAAATTAATTATTTTTTATTTAATATCATACATTGTTAAACAGGCTTAAGAGCAACTTTAAAAAAAGGTTAACCAAAGAATTAGCTAATCTAGCTAGTATTTACTATAAATCATTGCACACATATGATCTTTAATTTTTTTAGAAACGCTCTAGCCCAAATAGTGCCAAATATTAAACCTTTATTAAATTATATTAGCATACAATTGATGTACTGTTGAACTAGTGATTAGCAGCATTAGCTTGTGGTCTTCCGTTAAATTAGTAATGCATGTGGTTTCCTCCTATATAACGCAGACTGGCTGCGAGTATAAAGGAAATGCAAAATGACAAGGAAGACCACTGATAATCTGCCTTATATCTGCTGGTCTTATCGCCAAATTTGGTAATGTTAGTATATGCACTATATAATCTGGACTGGTAGTTTATTAATTACTTATCTTTCTCCTTTTGGCACTTGCATATACTGTTGGTTTCAGGATGACTTATGTGATTAATACTGATATTAAATCTTGCTTAAATAATATTCTAAAATGTCAGGTTGGTAAGCTCCTTATATCTGCCAGTCTTATCACTATGCCCTGTCAAATTTAGTAATATTAGTATATGCGCTGTGTAATCTGGGCTGGTGGTTTATTACCTATCTGTTTCCTTTCAGCAACTCATACAGGGGTCACCAAAATTCTGGGTCAAAGTACATTAAAGTGCATCAAAATCATGGTTAGCTAGATCAGAATTGATCTTGCCCCAAAATCATAAAAAATTTTACTAATAAATCATATCCATTTATTAAGTAAAAAATGCCTAGCTAATAATTTTGCTATAGAACCTGATAACGACTAGGGCTAAAAACCGACGCACCCAACCCAAAATTTGAAGATAGTCCTGTAAAAATTCCTTTTAGCAGCACTTGTTTATTGTTGGTTTCAGAATGCCCATGTGATTAACGCTGATATTGAATCTTATTTAATATCAGATTGATAAGCTCTTTATATCTGCCGGTTATCGCTATACCTTGTCAAATTTGGTAATATTAGTATAGCGCTATGTAATCTGGACTGGTAGTTCATTATTAATTATTAATTATTATACTTATTTGTTTCCTTTCGGCAACTCATACAGGGTCCCAAAAAATTCTGGATCAGGACACGCCAGAGTGCATTGAAATCGCGATCAGCTAGATTGGAATTGATTGTTCCAAGATTATAAAAAATTTTACTAATAAATCATATCCATTCATTATGTAAAAAATGCCCAGCTGATAATTTTTTATAGAACCTGATAACAGGATTTTCTTGATAGTTTCGGAATGGCCTATGTGATTAACACTGACATTGAATCTTGTTTAATATCAGATTGATAAGCTCCTTATATCTGCCTGTTTTATCGCTATGCCCTGTCAAATTTGGTAATATTAGTATATGCACTATATAATCTGAACTGGTAGTTCAAAAATTATTTATCTGTCTCCTTTCGGCAACTCATACTAGGAGGTCCCCAAAATTCTGGGTCGAGACATGTCAGAGTGCATCAGAATTATGGTTAGCTGGATCAGAATTGATCAAATTTGCCCCAAGATTATAAAAAAATTTTACTAATAAATTATATCTATTCATTAAGTAAAAAATGCCCTGTCAAATTTGGTAATTCATGTATTAGTAGATATGCTATGTAATCTGAACTGGTAGTTCATTAATTACTTATCTGTCTCCTTTCAACAGCACTTGCATGTACTGGATTGTCTTGTTGGTTTCAGGATGGCCCATGTCACACTAAATACCTTTCGATCCATTGACCATTATCGACTTGAATTAGTGATTATTTGTGCGATTAATAAACTAGTTTATTTAAACTAATTGCCATGATCAAATTTGCATTAGTATAACTGGTCAAATATAAAAGCTATATAAAAAAATAAATACCAGTATTCAAAAATGGTTCAAAATCGTTCGCATAGATTAACAAAATACGTTTATGTCCAAGATAAATTAGGACCAAATCAAACAGCCAAGCGGGCCATTTGCAAAGCTTGTAAAAGCCATGAGAACATATTTGAAAAAGGAAAAAAATGAAGAACTAGAATTATGAAAGGTATATAAAAAATTTGGATTTTTTAACAGGTGGACCATATACAACGACACTTGAAACATTGTAAATATTGGCGTGAGTTTTGGATCAATAAAGACCAGGAAGTAATAGTGTATAAAGATCCTGATGAAAATATGGCACATAATGCTGTTACAGCATTGCAACAAGCAAGAGAACGAAATGATAGGGCCATGTTTATTGTTTCATCAAATTCTAGAACTTCAAGTGCCTCAAGTGCATCAGAATTGATGTTCACTAACAGTACACAAATATCAGAAACCTCTTCGACCTCATTACATGTTAGTAAAATAAAGCAATCTAAAAAAAAAAAAATTATATTCTTAATACATATGTTGTCCGTCCACTAACAACAAGTCAGTAGTATGAATTTAATCGTCTTCTCTTGCGCTTGATAGTTCAAAATAGGCTTGCACTTCGATTTGTTAAGTGTAGTACACTTCGTAAATTTGTAAATTTTTTCAACTCAACCATTAAAATTCCAAGCCACCAAACATTAAGTACTAAAACTCTTATTGAGTATGCAGAAACATTAGAACAAGCTAAAGATTTGCTCTCTCTCAGTCACAAGAACCAGTTACAATAATGTTCGATAGTTGGAAAATGTGTATTGCCAAGAAATTTTAGGTGCTGTTATTCTCTTTGCAACAAATCAGCTATATATATGGGGCGCTGAGGATATTAGCAACCAAAGTCAAAAAACTTCTGATGTATTGAACCAAATTAATGCCTTTTTTGAACATGCTAGTAATCAAAATCTTAATGTAGTAGCAATAGTTATGAATAATGCATCGGCTTATATCTCTGCATGGTACGTATATATTATAGAGGCAAAAATACCATTTCTGATAGATATTTCAACAGTAGTTTAGTTTTCAGGACCCTATCAGGAATAGTACAAAATTTGATTTTTTTTATCCCATTAGAAATAGTACCAACAATCGATCAGAAATGGTATTTTTGCATTATAGAGAATAAAGAAAAGTTTTTTAGAAAAAAAACTTAATCACATTATAAATATTACTTATTAGGCACAAAATACAGTTACAAAAGCATGATGTCATTTTTCTCTCATGCTTTGCACATCAGGCTAATCTTTGTGTTGGTAACATATTTAAACTTTTATCAAAATATAAGCAAACAGTAAAGCATGCTATAACAATTGCATCATACTTTACTAATAAACGACATTCAAAAGCAATATCATTACTTCGTGATGAACAACAGCAAATTTACAAAAAAATTTATAGCTTTGTGCTTCCAGTAACCGCCTGTTGGAATTTATATTACTATTGCTTTGCAACGCTTCTAAGAAGCAAATGTGCTTTACAGTCATATTCAATTTTATATTCCAATTCTTTTAAATTATTAGACAAATTCCAAAATATTATTGATAATATTCAATTTTGAATCTATCTTGAAGAATTGGTAAAGCACCTTCTTCCTTTTGTCAGTATTCTGGATTATCTTCAGCGTGATGAAGCCAACCTTTTTGATGTTGCTTATGCATTCGGATATATAGCACAGAAATATGAAGATAATACTGATGGATTTGGTTACCAAATGCAACAGAAACTTGAAAAAAGATGGGCAGATTGGGAGCAGCCTCTTCTTCTCCTGGCTGTTATATTTCATCTATAATATTGTATTCAGGCTTTGTCCAGTTATAGTTTTTTTTTTCTTGAGCGAATAACTTGTTGGATTGAATATTATTATGAAATGTGGTTTGGTATAAAACCAAAATGTGTTACTCTAGAATTAACTGAATACTATATGAAACATGGTATATTTGGTGATGAGCGATTTGAAAACACTATTGAAGTTATTTCAAAAGAAGGTATGTCGATGAATAATGCAGTTGGACTCGCATTGTTGTGATATTTGGAATTTGTAGCAATTGATCAAAAAGAGATTGGTAAGGTTGCTTTCAGGTTGTACAGTATTAAAATTAATTCTGCACTATGTGAGCGCCTTTTTTCCCAAATAGGATGGTTTCAAAGTCTAAGACGCAATCACTTTAAAGTAAGTAATTATAATTATTTAAATTCTGTAAATTTATGCTAAATAAACTTATCTTGTTGCAGTTACAAATGATCTTTAGAATGATTCAAATTGCAGCTGAAATGGTGTAGGAAGAACGCTTAGACAGTGCTGAAAAAATTCGCCAAACTGTTATCAAGAATCTTGCAATTAATAGTAAAGAAACAACATCACACCGTGAGAATCAATTTGAATCAAGCTTTGAACAAAGAAATGAAATGAATATTCCTGATGCATTTGGTCTTAGTGAAATTGAGCATGTACCAATGTCTGAGAGTGATGAAATTTTTAATGATTATGACAATGAAAATTATGATAGTAATGACTATGAAAGTGACGAAAATGAATCAGTTATTGAGGAATGGGTTAAAGTTGGGGAATATGGAGAAGAAGAAGGGAAGATGAGATAGAAGAAGAGGAAGAAGAAGAACTTGAAGAATTAAACGCAATCTCTTATGAAGCTGCTAATCTGAGTAAATAGCATCCAACTGAACATAAAGATTCAAAAATTGAATTCCTATATCTCTTTACATGCGATTTATCGCAGCCTTTATTTGTTCGTACACTTCAGCAAGATGATTTTATACTTTCTAATGACTAGAAATGAATTTTATAGATTAGTTTTGGCTAACTTTAGTACTTATCTTTATAAAAATGATTTTTTGTAAAACTTCTATTTAGTGAAATATAAATAAATTTTATTGCCATATTTGATTTAAATAAAATATTTATTTGAATAAAATGTATTATCGTTATCGTTAAAGAAATTGATTGGTTATGTATTGTCATTATCATTAAAGAGATTGGTTATGTATTATCGTTATCGTTAAAGAGATTGGTTATGTATTATCGTTATTGTTAAAAAGATTGGTTATATATTATCGTTATCGATAAAAGCTAGAGATTGGTTAGACCGATCAGACCGATTTGACTATGGTCGAATTAGTCAAATTGGTCAATTGGTCTGATTGGTCTGTGTAGCTTAGTGATGCCACCGAAATTGATTTTTGAAAAAGGCCTATTTCGTCTTCATTAGAGAAAATTAAAATTTTTTATAAGGAAGAGCAAATAAAATTTATATAGATATGTTCTTTATAATTTCGTCTATTCAAAAAAAGTACCGTATGTTGCCAAAAATAAGCAACCTTTTTTTGCCGATTTTTAATAAAAAAAAATCGTGGGTAGCTTATTTTCGGGTTATTTACTATTTTAAGTAATTTAAAGCACAACAAAGAGGTAGCTTATTTTCGAACACAAACTCTAAAAAGTAAAATAGATAAATAAATATGCTGTAGACAATAAATAAATATGCTGTAGGCAATAAATAAATATGTTATAAACAATAAATAAACATGCAGAAAAAAATCGGGGGTAACTTATAAAACGATCGATTATAATCGCTATATAGTAAAGTCTAAATTTTACTAAGCAAATCGATCAAAGTCGCATAAGTAACCTTGTTCAGCAGATCAAAATACGCGTATCCTAAAAATTTTATAAAAATCAGAGAACTTTTTATTATTTGACTTTTAATTTTTACGTTCAACGGTTTTTTTTTTTGTAAAAAAAAACCGTTGAACGTAAAAATTAAACGTCAAATAATAAAAAGTTCTCTGATTTTTATAAACCTTTTAGAGTACGCGTATTTTGATCTGCTGAACAAGGTTACTTATGCGACTTTGATCGATTTGCTTAGTAAAATTTAGACTTTACTATGTAGCAACGTTTATCGATCGTGGGGGTAGCTTATTTTCGGAACTAAAAATTTTGTTAAATATCTTTTGGTGCGACAAAGGGGTAGCTTATTTTCGGGTCAAAGGCGTTTTGACGTTTTTGGATCAAAACTGGGGGGGGTAGCTTATTTTAGGAGGTGGCTTATTTTCGGCAATATATGGTATCAAATAATTTCGTCTTTCAAGTAAAATAGGTCAAAAACAATTTCGTCTTCAAATTTTAATTTCGGGTTTTAGAACCCGAAATGCTTTCGTCCTCATGTATAGTGTAGCTAAATCATATGACCGACTTTGACCATTTCAAAATGAATGGACCAGACTGGTCATTGGTCAAATTGGTCTGGTCAAATAGTCAGATTGGTCTGGTCAAACCAACTTTGATCATATATATACTTCATTATAATGTAGAGGAAGGAGGTGGCCCTTCTGATAAAATGATATTACGTAATATCTGTCAGTGCCCTAACATATATCTATTTTAATCTTAGGATCCAGTGATTAGATTTTAATGATTTTAACTTGCTAGGATCCTCTCATTAAGAGGATTATTTTGGTGGTTAAATTATTAAATTTGATCCAGTAAATTAAAAGTTATTAATTATTAAATATTGTTAATAAATCTATAATTTTGGTCAAAAATAATTTTGTAATTTTGGCCAGAATTATAATATTTTGGCCGGAATTATACCTGATACTTCAGCTGACCCATCCACCCCCTGAAATCAGCTAATTTTTGGAAGCCCCCTAATTCAACTCAAAAAAGAACTAAATTAGTACTTATTCTAATCCAAGACTATATATATTAGCAATATACAAAGATCAAAATTTAATATTTTATTCTAAATCTATATACATAATTTTTTTTGTTTGAAATTCCAAATTTCTATTTGCTAAAATAAATTAGTTCAAAAACTAGTTCTAAATCAGTTCCAAACTAGAACTTTTTAATGGACTGGTCTATAGACAATAGTCCAGTTCATAGTCTGTTACCTAAACCAGTCTTTTAAACAAAAACCAAACCAGACTATAACATTTTTAGATATTTCAATAGTTATGCTTTATTGTAGCTTATACTTGTGGTTAGGGCTTATAATTGAACTGCTATTCTATATACTTTTAATTTTGTGAAGTTTATCAACTCTAGTACTTGATCAGTTTTTCTTCTAGCTTTTTTCTCTAGTTGTTTTTCTACTTAAAATCTATAAATTAAATTGTTTAATATTATGTACCAATATTCTTTTTCTACTTGGTACATGCTTCTAAAGTATAATCTTTTTTTAGTACAATTTTGGTAGTTTGGTTGGTAGGGTTTTTCTAAACTCTCTTGTTATAAATCCGTTCTTAGTTTTTTCTCATTCAAAGTTTTTTCCTAGTACTGTAGTACTATTAAAAGTTAACTATTTCTTTACTCAAATCTTGCCAAGCTTGTTTTTGCTCCTGTTTTGTCTCTAGAATTTGTACAGTATACTACAGAAACTTATTATAGGTTTGCACTATCTAATTATTATTGGTTTGCATTCTTTTATATAACTTATAAATATTCTAAAACTTCTGATAATTTAGTATAATTCTGCCTATAGATTCTACAATATGATTTAACTTTGTATCACAAAAATTATATGATTATACTATAATGCAAATAATATTTAATTTAAAGATGAAGCATCTCCTAGTGGAATTCAAACTTGGAACTGTCTAGTTATATAAAGATGATAAAGTTCTTAAACCAGAATCTGGTTTTGGAACCTGGTTTTTAAAGACTAGGTTTCAATTTTAGAATTTAGATTTATAGATCTACAATAGGTCCTAATATAAAATATATTAGAACTTTAAATATATTAGTAATAATACAATAAATATGTTCAATTCAATTTTGACTACCTATATATACCGGTACTGTAGATTAGTTTAGACATGTTTTACTTAATATACTATTCTATCTGTTGCACAAATTTGCTATTTCAATATAATATTTTATTGCAAATAAAGTTTTTTAAATTGATAATATACTATATACTGTATTATTAAATACTAAGTTCTAAATCCAACTAATCAAATCTCTAAAAGATCATAATTAGAATAATGTTGCTATTGATATTGCAACATATAGTCTAATTTTGCAATATTATACTATATTAAGAATCTAATACAAGTTATAATACTATGCTATAATCAATTAAATGCAACTCTTTCTGATGATCATCTGGACCAACTTTTTCAAGACAACCAAACTGTAGAAAACTTAGATAATATGCAACGTCTTACCACAAAACTTTTTTTGGAGTATTCGGGATCAAGAGTCCTACTCAGAGCAACTGAAAAAGAGCTGAAAAAGAAGTCTTAGAATAGGTCTCCCTAGAGTAAAATACAAAAACTATCGAATAGTAGTTGGTTAGTAACCGGAAGTTTTTGCCATTAAGTTCAAATGGTTTTGGATTTTATGAAAGCTGCATATTTTTTTATAGACTTCAAAACTTACATGGTTTTAAACCTACAAAACAAGTTGGACCACTTGTTATCTCCTTCATTCCTTTGGCTCTTTCAAAATTTCGACAAAGTGGCATTTCGGCTTACTCCCTCTAAAAGATCGGTAATGTTTACTTCTCCCAATTGGAAAATACAGCTACCATATTGGAATAAAATTACGAGTGGATTTCGGTCTTCGAAATAAACAATAAACAACACGTGTTTTTGGTTTGGAGGAAACCTCATAACAAAATTTCTTGCTAGAATGTTTTTTTAGCCATAGTTTTTTTTACATACCTATCTCTATAGTTTTCTAGATTAGAGGTCATTTTTTCTAGTAATAGTTTTTCATCTACATATGATAATTTGAGTTTAGTTAGAATAGAAACTACTTTTCTTAGTATCATGTAATTTTTAAAATAGTCCACTTGGTGCCAGGTCTTAATTGATCTGAGGCTTTGCTTTTCTTTTTTTCTATTATTTGTTTTCTTGTTTTTTTTGTTTTCTCTTTTTCTTTTTTACCACTTTTTTTATATTTTGCCCATTAGTAGTTTAGTCTTTTTCTCCCGCTTCCAAGGATATTTCCTTTGGGGAATGCTCTTGTATAGTGGAGCGAGACTGATGGACTAGTCAGTATCTCCCAAGATGCTGTATGGCGATTCGCATGTGGTTTAGTTGTCTAAATCAGATGATACCAGTATTGTTTATTCTTTGTTCTTTGGGTATCTGTACTAATTTTTTTTTAGTCTAATAAATCAAAGAGGTCATATTTGGCGAGTTTCGCCTAAGAGAAAAAAAAAATACTATGCTATAATAATTTTTTTTAGAATATTAATAGTTAGTATAAACTATATTAAAGATACATTTTAACCAATTAGTATTACAATAAAACAAAGAAATTTTAATTGGTTAGAAAGTATTAGAACTAGTCCAAGAACTTAATTCTAAATTAACCTTGATCAAACTAAGTTCTGAAACTTATTGTATAAGAACCTAGTTTTTAGGTTCATATAGTAAAACTTGCAAGTTCTAGGACCAAGACCAGATCTAAACTAACTTTACCATCCCTAGTTATATAAGCTTGGAAAGTAACAACAACTCAATTGTACTATGTTACTATACTTTAAAAATTTATTAATTTTTACTATTTGCATTATGATAACTAAAAGTTTAACTTGCTCAAAAAATAAGTATTCAAATATTCATTTGCTTAATCTTTTAGGATTCAAATAATCTTGAATAAATATTCAAATATTTATTAAATATTTATTGAATATTAAATATATTTCAATTTTAAAAAATTATATAACTATCTCACTCAAATTAGCCAATAAAATTATAAAATTATATATATATTTAATAAGAAAATTTCTTAATATATATCATGTGTATATACACACATACTAATTTATTGATTTACAAATTTGTATAATATATAAATTATAAACAAAAAATTAGTATAGCTTAAGGTTAGATGAGGGTAGCTTTAGAGTTAAAAAGGTTATAGTTTATACTAAAATTTTGCAAGGAATATTTTTTGTTAGAATCTCAAAAGCTATTATATAATCAGAATTTTGGGATATCAATATATGTGTGTACATACACCTGGTGTACAAATAGCAATCGCCATTCAATAAATATTCAATGAATATATTTAGTGAAATTTTTAAAATATTCGAATATTTATTTGGTAAAAAAATTATATATTATTAAACAACATTATAAAAATCCCTATCACGTGGACAGGTGAAAGTTGCGCAATAAAAATTAATCTACGTACTAATAAAAAATCCTATTCGGACCATTAATTATAAAGATCTTTTTTATAACAAAACCTCGTGAAATTAATTCGCCATCAAAAAGTCAAATTTGCCTTGAGAACTTTTCAATAGTAAGTATATGTTACAAGATAATGCAACTTTAAAATTTTGAATTCTACTGTCATTATATTGATATTAACGCCACAATGTTTTTTTCGGTATTAGTGATACCTCAAAAAATATGTGTTAAACATTGTGCATTATTGTTGCGGTGACGGAGACAAGACACAAATAAATGTGTTAACGTTAACAATAACGATAAAGATTCGTTTTTTTCTCTGTCTTCGCTTTCTTTCTTTCACTTTAGCTATAATTTTCTTTTTCTTTTCTATACACATTTAAAGGGTTTAGCCATTTGCCATCACAAACCTCTAATATTTTTATTATAAGCTCGAAGTTACGTGGTGTTTGAAGTAACGAGCGGACTCCTCTTAATTTTAACTTACAGTACATTTGTTAAATGTTTAATGATTTTAGCGACATATATCGTTATTAGTTTAACTTGAACGTTTAAGAGATTCTTAAACAGCTCTAAGTAAAGAAGCTACTTTAAAGTCTGTGCATATTTTGGTCAAGCTTTTAAGGTTAGAATAACTCAAATTTTTATGCTGCCACGCGTACAAATTTTAACATTCTAACAAATGAATTTTCTAAAAAGTCTTAGAACGATTCTATTGATAGCGTAACATTTACTTCGCCTTTAATTGGCATTTATAAATGGCCGTGTCTGTAGCGAATTATCAAGGCGAACAAAGTGTACCAAAATTGAATTCTTTGGGATATGACGATGAAAGTGTTTCATTAGCAAAATGTTTACCTTCACATCCGCAAAAACCTTCTCGTCTTCCTATTTTTGAGGCAGCAGTGACGCAACAAAATGATGTTGGGAATTCCCAACGTAATGTACTACAAGGACATGTACGTAGTAACGTTAATATGGGATCTCACCGTCATAGTATGTATTGTGGCGATTTTTCATCTAATTTGCATCAACAGTCGCCTTTACAAAGTCGTAATGGATACAAACAGTCTTTTTCACAAAGTCGATCAGAAAAAATACGAAAGAGAACTTCCAGCTTTAACGAAAATTTAGGGAAAAACAAACCATTGCAATCGTCGCAGAATTTCAATTCTCAGTTACCTATGAATACATTACAGAAAGTCGATAAACAATCAATTTCACTTCAACAAGGGGAAAAGTCTTCTCCAAGTTCTAAATCTCCTAAATTGATACAAGGATCTGACCAGTCGCCAATTCAATCACAAAAGTCATCGCAACACATAATTCAAGAGAGGTCATCGCAACATGTAGATCAACAGCAGTTACCTAGTAAATTAGATCCGAAACAAGAATTTGGGGACTCTACTAAAAAAGTTCAAGAACAAAAAACTGTGGAAAAGAAATTGCCTACACCTGATCAAACCAACAAAAAATGTACTCCATTACCGACAAATCAACGCCTAGAATTAACTTCACCTAAAAGTCATGATCAAAAATATTCTGAAGAACACTCACAATCTACAAATGACAATATTAAATCAAATATTACTACCTCTACTGATAGTGCTGTTGCACCAAAACTTCAGAATTCAGCTGAACAACAATCATCTAATCAATCATCTTTAAATCATACAAATGACTTCCGAAAATCTATTTATAAAGAACAAACCACTTCTTTTACGAAGCGTTTAAAGAGAGTATTTAGTCTAAGTAACATTAAACAAGATGATGTTACTCAACTTAGTTCATCAACGTCAAATTCAAATTCACCTTCACCTCCAAATGCTTCTGTTGCTAAACCTAAATTTTCATCTCTTCGAGTAAAAGGAAAAAATTACATAAATAATTTAAATGAGAATAATAAAAATAATAATATAAAGCAAATTATTAAGAATAACAATGTTGATAAAGATGTATCACCAACTAAAGGAGATATTGATGTTGAAATAAATAATAATAAATCTGGTTCAATCAACCTTCGTCGTCGTTCGTTTATTGATATTCAATCATTATTCGCAAAGAATGACAGAAAACAAAATAAAGAACATAAGCATCAACATCAACCTTCACAACAACGACAATTTCGAAAATCGTCTTCAGACCGATGTCCTAGTCAAAAAAAGCGGTCTGAAGATAAAAAGCGGAGTTCTAAAGATGAAATAAATCCTTCTGAAGACATTAAAGATAGAGACAAACAGAAGAATGAAAATAAATCAACGAAAGAACGTAACTTCTTCAAAAAAGGTAAAGTTGAAATTTTGTACACGAACCTTAAAGTTAAAATAACTCGTTCTGAATTTAATTTTGTATTGTAATAAAATAATGTAGCGTCTATTCCTTCTCGATTTTCATCATTACCAACACGAAACAACATTCGCTATAAACATCCGACAATACAACAATTACAGACTCAGTATCAACCACAAATTTGCAACAAGTCTGTTCCAGTCAATCAAAGTTCTTTATCTGAAGATTGTGTCAATAATCAACATATTACACAAAGTCAATTAAATTCACTGCCAGCGTCTCAATCATCCGAAACTGGTATATCTTCTATCGATGCTTCTGAAAGGCATAATAATGTTTCTGCTCATATTTCTACTATTAAAACCAACAAACCATATCTGAGCACAAGTGCATCTCGTTCTGTACCTTCACTTGTTACTGGAGGAGATACTGATCTCCCTCCAACCCCATCTACTTTGAAAAAACTTCAATTTTCTTCAAATATTCTAGTACATCAAACTTGGACACGTGATGATTATGATCGTCGAGGTGATCAATCAACTTGCAACAAGCTCACTCCTCTCCTTGCTCAAAGGATTAAACAAGAATTAAATGAATTCAAGTTGATTGAGATGCAAGTTCACGAAGACAGCAAAAAGAATACACATTTTTTTGCTTAGAGAGATTATTCTACAATAGGTTTATGCATCAAACAATATTTAGTTTAATGATAAATAACAACGGTAATTTTTATTATTCTCATGTAGTTATAAGTTAGACTAGATTAGATTGTGGTATATATTATTAACAAACTTGGTGTAGTTTATAAATTTATACATTTGTATTCATAACTTACAAATATTATATTCATAGTATCAACATATATTTATTTATAGATTTTATTCTTATTTGTAGTTTTATTCTTTTTGAAGAGAATAATAGTCGAATATTGAAAAGACATGAATTCAAACATAATTCGAGTCGATAGATTCAATAATTTTTATGCCAATTCAAAAAATCAATAGATTTGTCCTTTCATAGGCAAATATATATCAGTTAAGATCCAATCTCTTATATTTGATTATAGAAAAATTGGTATCAGAAGCGATTTTTACTCTTATGCTATTATCTTTATAATATAAGACACGGGTGCTATATTTTACTAAGCTAAACAGAACTTTGTATCTTTTTCATAACTATGATGTGTTATAATGTTCATGATCTTTAAAGAATTTTAATTTTTTTTTTTTTAATTCAATCTATTTTTCAGGGTATAATTGGAATTTATCAGTTCAAACAAACCCTGAGAAATAATTCTTATGCTAGCACGCAAGACATAATGTTATGGACTGTCTTATTTTACATACTGCGAAGCATCTAGTTCTAAAATATGCTTGAGCCAAAAAATTATCTATTCTTTGAAATAATTTAATTGGAATTTAATTATTCAAATTGGTATATGTATATTTGTAAACCAAACACAGTGATGGAATCAAATTTTGTATAGTGTAAAATAGACAAGTATTTTTTTTTTAGCATTTTTTTATAAGGTTAGGGTAAATAGAAACCTCAAATTTCGATCCGATTTCGTCTAGATCAACCAATAAAATTCGATCATATGTAGATTCTACATGGTTATGCAGATCCGACCTTGTTGATAAATTCGAAAGTTTTTTAAAACTTCTAGCGATGATTTCTTAATAACCACTTGATCAAATTCGGTAAAGTTTTTTTATTTTAATTTTATATTTTTTTAGAATTAAAATAAAAAAAGTTCATTGAATTTGGTTTAGTGGTTATTGAGAAATAATCGTTAAAAATTTTTTTTAACTTAAAATACCAAAAACGGGTAAATTTCGAACTTTATACAATGAAAGATTTTTTGACAACTATTCAAATCTGATGAAAATTTTTTTATTTTAATTCTATGGATTCATAGAATAAAAATGAAATTTTATCAAATTTGAATTGCTGGTTGTCAAGAAATATTCATTACAAGTTAAAAGCCAATTTGGCCACAGCTTCTTTTTTTAAAGATATCTAAACTTTGAAGATTACTTGGTACTTATCTGGTCAAATTTGAACAATTTTTTTGTTTTAATTCTATAAGCTTATAGAATTAAAATAAAAAATTTGATTGAATTTAGCCAGGTAGTACTAAGTAATCTTTATTCAAAGTTTAGATGTTTTTAAAAGAAGCTATAGCCAAATTATTTTTAATTTTTAATAAATATTTTTAGACAATATGCTATCCAAATTTGTCCCGAATTTTTTATTTTAATTCTATGAATTCTATGGAATAAAAATAAAAAAATTGTTCACCAAATTTGAATAGTTAGTTATTGAAAAATCATTTGGTTAAAGTTTCAAAAAAAATATATAGAAATTGATTTATATTACAAGTTATATAAAGTCTTTTTATATTTATTAAAATATAAAATTTTATTTATTTAAATTATAGTTGGCAATAGTACTATACATTAATTTTCTTTAATTTATTTTACAAAGTTCCAAGTTTATAATCTATTGTTACAAGTGACTATAGCCTTCTATATGTACTTGCAACACAGCACACAGCGACAGGGATCTTGTAAGGGTCAGAGAAGATATGAAGCGGTGTGGAAGTGGAATATTACTTCACTAGAGCGGTTCAGTTTATATTTATTAATTAATAAGAGTATTATTTATTTAGCAAAGATATATTTTATTGATTTAGATAATATTATTCAAGAGATACAATTATTTAAGTATTGGAGGAGGAGAAAGGGAAGTCTGAGTCTAAGCTAGAAAGCTTGTAGGTAGAAGGTCAGAAAGCTAGGGTTTATATATCTTTTTAGGAATACATTCGTGTAAAAGTATAAAAGTATAAAAGTATAGTAATAAAGTATAAGAGTATAAAAGTATAAAAGTAAAAAGGTATAAAGGTATAAAGGTATAAAGGTATAAAGGTATAAAGGTATAAAGGTATAAAGGTATAAAGGTATAAAGGATCCTTCTATATTATTCTGTGTCTCAACTATGTTACGCTAAACTATTCTTGGAATGTTCTAGATTTTTAATATTGAAAAACCTATTCTATAACA
>QKWP01002099.1:74279-87597 GCA_003550325.1 Gigaspora rosea | reverse complement strand
CAAAAGTATTATAAAAGAAAAATAGATACTTAATTTTTGGTACCTTGATTTATATATAGATGAATAGTATATGATATCAGGTATGACGATGGGATTAATTCTTTGTCGTCATCTGATTTGATTATAAAATATAAAAATAGTGAGTTCTAGCTATATAATTTTTGGTACCCAGGTTTTTATATAGGTACTAAAGAGTTGATATAGAATATAGGTTTACAGAGATGTAAAAAAGGTAAGATGACTATTTTAGTACCCAGGGTACCGAAAAAGTGTCCCAGAACTCCCCTTTTTGCCCTACTAGATTCATTTCTTAAAAAACTATAGAATGATAACATGTAATAATATCATTGTATATACTTAATAAAGCACCATAAATGCACCTTATATATTAAGGTAAATTTAAAAAAAAAAATTAAGACTCTAAGAATATTCACATCTGAAACTAACTATTTGTCTTATAATCTATTGCAACTTCATATGGAAACCAAGAAGAATTCACATAGATAGCAACATGGGTATTGTTACTTACTCATAGGTCCTTGCACCGCTATTGAGCCTAGTCATCAACTTGAAGCCCTTTCCTAATTATCAATATGAAGTTCTTGTGCGTACTACTATTGTAGCTGCAGATCCTAATCATCAATGTGAGGTCCTTGCACTGATATTGCAGCTATAGTACCTAAACACAATGAGATCCTTGTAGCTGCAAAGCCTAATCAACAAGTATGAAGTCCCTGCACTGTTACTATAGCCATGGCACCTAATCATAGTATAAGATTATTGCACTACTAATCACAAACATGAGGCCTTGCACTGCTATTGTAGCTGCAAAACCTAATTAAATATTATGGAGTACTTGCCTAATAATTAAACAAGGAGTTTCTGCTCTGCTAATGGAGTACTTGCCTAATAATTAAACAAGAAGTTTCTGCTCTGCTATCGCAATCATGAAGCCTAATCATCAAATATAAAGCCTTTGCACTACTATTGTAGCTGTAGAACCTAATTACAATATAACGTCCTTGCGCTGCTATTGTAGCTACAAAGCCTAAAATACGGGGTCCTTGTACTGTTATCATAGCCGCAGTGACTAACCGATTTAAAAGGTTCCTGCCTAATAGCCAAACATGAGATCCTTGAATTGCTAATTAGTATCGTGGTTATGAAACCAAATTATCAGACATGAGACTTGCTTTGCTATTGTATCTGAGGAACCTAATTGCCAACAAGTCCTGCACTGTTATCGCAGCTGCAGAGCTTAATCATTAGCATGAGATTCTTGTACCACTATCACAACCGTGATGCTCAGATACTAACATGAGGCTATTACAGATGAAAGCCTTACATTAAACATAAGTTTTGCACCACTATTATAGCTATGATACCTAATTGCTAGCATAAAGTTCTTGTATTGCTATCGCAGTTGTAGATCCTAATTGCCAAACATTAGGTCTTTATACTACTTCTGAAGCTACGGAACCTAATCACCAACATAAAGAAAGACCTTACACTGCTATCATAGCTGTGGTGTCTAGTAATCAAATATAAATCGTTAAACCTCTTTAATCTATAAGTTACCAAGCAAAAGGTGAGTAGTGCGAGATAATATAGCTAGCCATCATTACAAGGCAAGCGATAATGAAAAGAAAAATAACCTTCTCTACTAACTGAAGTCTCTAAATATCCTTAAAAACAATTTTACCTATCATAGTAACTTAAATTTTTAACAATCATGTGTTATCTAAATATTTACCAGGAAATACTTGCATTAAACAAGATACAAGAACTATTTATCTGTCACTTTGTTAACAGGCTTTTCAAAGTCAGCCTTGAATCCTAATCAGAAATATAAAAAGTTCAGATAAGCAGTTTTGAATAAGTTGCTTAATTTAGAGTTGCAATGAAATACTAACAATATTTTCATTGTTGGAGCAAGTATAAGAAGACGCCAACTAGCCTAGTTTAGTGTGATAATTTCATGCAGGTTATAAATACATATTATAGTATATATAGCATTTTTGATTCAAAATCACAAAAAATAATAATCTAATTAGTATATAAATTTATACTGTATACCGTATTGTCACGAAATAATGGGCATAGGAGTTATTTAGAATAATGGCCTAAATTAAACTTAATTTAGGCCAAAATTCGTAATTTTACCACTGCGTGTTATTTCGACAATATGGTATGCTTTAAATAAAATGCTTTTTTAAAATTTTATATAACATTTTTTTTATATTACAATATAACAATAACATCCAGGTGCTAAGTGCTTTTTGATTCTAAGATGTTACGAGAACCAATTAATTTTATTTGTGTGGTCTAATTCGCATGATAATATTAACTATTTTTATCATTAATTTTATTCATTTCGCCAAAATTTCAGACTACAAATTTGGAGAATTTTTCTTGATTTCTTTAATTTTACTGCATGCCATGCTCTTATCATCTTTTTTGCCAGTGATGCTGGTTGAAAGGGGTGTGACTCTATCTAAGAATATCAAGTATAAGGGATTTATATACATGCTTTTAGTAATGGAGAAAAAGATAGTAAAAATTTTTTTTTTTTTTTTTTTTAAAGGTGAGGCCTTGCTCGTATCTTTATTGGGTAACTTATATAAGAGGTTGTTTGAAAACAACAACTTAAATTATACAGTGACAATTACATATAAATTACATGCAAGAATAAGAGCTCAGACTAATTTATCTGCAATCTAAACCTACTAGAGTGGTCAAGACTCACCTAGATTTGAATGGTTAAAATGTGATTAGTGGGGTACTGTATTTGATCCACAAAGTGGACCAAATACTGATTTTGCGTGATGCTTGCCCTAATGGCGGGCATGTATTGTTGTTTGTATATAGCTGATCTGGGAACCCACAGAGGCAGTGGTAAGAGAGTGCTGTTCGTCGACGTCGACGGGGTTTGGCCCGAGGAGGATGATGCGGTAGCGGCTGAGAGGAGTTGTGTCTGAGTGAAATGTTATTAGCCTTCTTCCATTGGGCCAGTGTGGAACAATATGGTTTCCATATTTGTTCGTAAACCTCATCAGATATTTCGAGAAGGATCTTGATGACAATCTAAGAGGCTTGCTTATAGGGGATGTTGAAGGGCTGTAATGATTGGATTAGGGGAGCTGGAACTAATCTCCTAATCGTAGAATAAAGAGAGTAGGGATCTAGGAATATAGGCGTGGGGTTGAAAGATGGGTGTGTGTAAATTGCACTTATAAGGTCGGATAATTGGTGAGGTAGTAAGTTCGTATCTGCGCTTTGTGTAACTTTTGATATAGCCGAATGAATGATTGAATTGAGAAGAGAAGTATTTTGGCACGTTAGCCAGTGAGTAGAGGATGCGGGGAGGTTGCAGTGAAAGCAGTTAGGAGAGGAGAATATATTAGGGAGTATGCTGTGAAAGTGTGAGTAGGTAGGCAGGTTGTTAAGGAGGTTTTTAATTTTGAAAGATTTAAGATGGTTTAGTTTGGGATTTGTGAAATTGTTGGAACTTTTTTGGTTGTTGTTGAAGTAGAGCCAGGTGGCGTTCCAATCTATGAAATGTGAATAATGTGCCCATTCTGAGGCGCGATTCTGTGAGGACCACATTGCAATGATGTGTGCCTTACATATGTTTTTGATGAAGCGTCTAGTAGACCCTTCTACTGGGTGATTCTCCCACTGCAGGAAGAAGGAGGGGTTGTGGATATTGGCATGATTGAGAAGTAGTTTGTGTGTCCCAGAGTGGGTTCTGGCTAGGAGATCTGCTTGGTTATTGAAGCTATTATCTGTGTGGGCTTTGACCTTGTGCAGATTAAGCTTAATATTGAATGCCTGGATAACATTCAAGAGTGTATGCCAAATGGGCCAGGAGTTAAACTTGTAGTATTTGGAGGATTGTTTAGGGATTGATTTAAGCTTGTTGTATTTGGAAATGACGGACTGGGAGTCTGTGAAGATGTCTATAGTGGAGTTGCATGGTACCATTGAGATAGCTGAGAGAATAGCAAGGAGCTCTGCTTTGTATGATGAGGGCCAGTTTTGTAGTTGGGCTGCGAACTTGTGGATGATCTGGTCGCTGTGAATTTGTACCCAGCTGATGCCCATCGAGTATTGGTTAGTCCCAATGTCTATAACAGAACCGTCTGTGTAAAATGTAAAATCATATTGGCCAGCGTTAGTGTGTGCTATCTGGAGGAGATCTAGTGAGGCAGGGTTGTCCTGAAAAAGAACCGAGATAAGAGTGTCTGTGATGTGTATTGTAGAGGGAGGTGGAATGGTTATTGGCTGCTTGATTGCAGAAGAGTATATGAGGTCTATATAATTTGCGTTAAACTTGAGCTATTTGTCGATTGCTCTTCTACCCAAGAATTGGGTAGAGAGAGCTGCTGGTACCTCCAGGGTGCAGCAGTTGAGAACTCTGTCAGAGTTGAGGTGGCAGCCTGGGCAGCAGGAACACTATATTGGTGGTAGAGGGTACTGGTTGACTTGAGCTAGGTTTATGTTATGTTGCCAGTGTGTAATAGAGATTGTGTTAGTTTTGCGGAATGTTTTCCGGACCTGCCCAATGATAATTTCATTATTCTAAAGTGTAAGCGTCCAGGGTTTAAGAGATTTTGGTATGTGAGGTGTCTGGTAGGCGAATGGGTTAAAGCCTTGGGGTGATATAGTTGGAAGAATAGTTCGCTGCTCATTTTCAGCTAAGATAGTGTCTTCAAGATATGAGAACCAGAGTGGTTTTCTGCCAGTGGGGAGGTATAAGAGTCTAGGAGATATGTGTTGCCATGTGAGTAGGGTTGTATTGTCTGTGGAGCAGAGCTGCTCTAAATATAATATTTGTTTATATCTGAGTTGCTGCTTGAAGGTGCTGTATTTGGGATATTTACTAAGAATCCTTTCGAGTGGAGTGCAGTTGTTTTCAATTGTTTGTGGCCATAGGATGTTGGAGTTGGCCTGCACTGTAATCCCCATGTGATTGAGGAGTTGGATGATCTTGAAGTTGGTTGTGTGTCTGTTGGGCCCGTCAATTATTGGCTGTGTATGTTGTAGAATATTGATCGCAGACCATAAGTTGTTTTGTAGTTGCTGGAATCTGATACGAGTAGTTATACCCAATGTAGAGGAGTTGTTGAGTCTGAGCAAAAGATTGCTAATGTGGTGTTGCAACTGTATGTCCCATATATTACGAATGTTGTATAAGTTGTGGTTTAACATCGTGCTATTAGGGGTGGATCGGGATAAGTGGGACTTATGCTTTGCAATGGTAAGGTATTTGCCTAGGATTTTGTTACATGTTGATTGGGAAAGTATAATGTTGTGTAGGCGGTATTCTATAGTTGGAATAATAACCGTGTTAATGACGTATGCTATTTGTTTGTCTGTTATGTTCTTGGTACCGGCAATATTAGCCAGATTTAGAGCTTCTTCTTGTATTAGTTTGGTTTGGGCAGTTTGTTTATTGTTGAGTGTAAACCAACAGCCTAGAAATTTGAAGGGCTGACTCATCGTAAACGAGTTGAGAGTGTGGTTGCGAAATTGTATAGTGGTTAATGCAGTGTGTTTCGTAATAAAGACAGATTTGCTTGGGTTGACTTGTATGTCTGCCATCTGGTAGAATGAGGTTGCAGTTTCGATAATTTCTTCTAGTTCTTCTCTGGATTCAGTAATCCATAGAGTATCGTCCATGTAGGCTAGCACTGATATGGACTTGTGGAGATGATTTCTGTGTGGGTGAGTGAGACTAGTTTGCCATGATGTGGCCAGATTGTATTCTAAATAGTGCGAAGAAATGTGGGAGATCAGGGGGTCGTAATATATCCTCCAAAGAAGTGGGGTAATTGTTTCCCCTTGGTCGATACCATTCTTGACAGAGTAGTGGTTGGTAAGACCAAAGTTGGTAATGACCTGATTTGTACGATCAGATAGGAGGTTAGCAATGATGGTAATTAGTTGTTGGGGCATTCTAATTCTGTGTAGAGATTTTTGTAAGAGTTCGAGGTTAACAGAGTCGTATGCTTTGCTCATATCTTGGGATAGGAGCCAGAGTTGCTTGGAGTTACAGAAGGCAAAGATAGTAAAAATTTTTAAGGAGTGGATGATAATATTACTCTAAAAATTAGCCAAGATGAGGCCAAATGGAAATTAGATATTACGGATAAAGTAAAAATTACTGAGGCTATTGGTTGATAATATAGAAGAATTACGAAGGATCACAGAGTGATCAATTTTATTTGATAAATAAAAAAGCATCTGGCTTTGATTTAATGTGCAAGTTGTGAATGCATTAAATTCAAAGCCAAATACGCTATTATTGGATGCGAAATATCAATAACAGATTTTAAGTTTAAGTTTTCAATTTTTACTGCAGTCTTATATTAATAATTGTGAGAAATCCTTAATATATATTACAGTATTCAAAGTACCGTATATGTCCGAAAATAAGCTACTACCTAAAATAAGCTACCCCCCGATTTTTTTTAAAAATCTTAAAAAATTCGTTGGCAGTTGCTACATATAAAACTTTTTTTTACTAAATAAACTTCAAAAGCTCGATTAAGTAAAGTTGTTCAGCGCATCAAAATACACCTACAGTAAAAATTTAGTGTCATTTGGATAACTTTTTATTAGTATGTTTTTCAATTTTTCAAAAAATGCTATATTTCGAAAATAAGCTACTTTACGATTTTTCATGTAATTTTTTGGCCAAAAAAGGTAGCTTAATTTCGGACACATACGGTACATTAAGCTATAGATAAAAAGAGTGGGAACAATTTTTATTTTTTGTAAATTTATTAGCAAAATCTGTAACTATAAATATCAGTAAAACCCAAATAGCTTATCTTAAAAAATATATTGTATTAATTAAGAGTAGGGTGAACATAGATCATCTTTAATAGTGATCACGTTGTGATCATATGAAATCAGGTGATCAACCAATCATGATTGTAAACAACATAGATTCAACCAATCAGAATTAATCATTTTTGTATAACTAAGGAAAATTTGAGCCGACTTAGGAAAACTTTACAACATATAGAAGTATAACTTTTTCAAATACTATATTTATTAAAATTTTACTATTATAAAAAGAGTATTTTGTACTATATATTATAAAATTTTTGGCTAAATTAATAACAACGTAAAAAGTTTTATTTGTAACACATTTTTATTTTCTATATAAATCTCATTGTACCACTAAAATCATATGATAAATAATCTACGCTCACCCTACTCTTAATTATTTCTATTTCAACACAAATTACGTATTTATCTTTAATGTGCTTTATGATTAAATTTATTTTATGTGATCTAATTACTAAAACTAGAAAGTGAAAGATTATTACAAAATTTAACATTTAATATTTTATATACATATAAATTCTATAATCACGGCAAAATCTTTTATTCGATATAAAATTAAAAAACGTTAATAACAAAAAAGTGTAATAATTAAAAGAATAATAATAAAAAATATTGTTTTAAAGGTTAAATTTGCCCTTTATATTTATGCATTTTTAGGAACAGCTTCGAGTCCTTTTTTCTTATTTATATCAAAAGTGTCATTTTCTCTGTAGAATTTCTATGTTTTTTTTATTTGTATTATGATGCAAGTTAATTTATTTTTCTTTATAACTAATAAATCACTAGAGCTTAATCGAGTTTATTTGGTGTATAAATAGTACTTATACTTCCAAACTTATCAGATATTATTTTACCATTTTAAAGCTTTGGAATTTTAGTATAGTTTCAGGATTTTTACATAGTTTTGGAAGTTCTATATAGTTTCAGAATTTCAGAAATTAGTTTTGGCTATTTAAAACTAGTTTCAGTTTCGGTTATTTGGCCAAAAGGGTTTCGGGCAGCATTGTTAACCTATTAATCATTGAGATCTAACAAAAATTGCTATTTGCTCAGTTGAAAGATTATCTTTTACTAGGTTTTATTATAAGATAAACTGATAGTATAAGTTTTTGATTGATTTCACATACAAAGTCATGATCAGGTATTTAAACTGGTTCGAGTACAGATTGTAAAGTACGAAATGTTCTGCTGACTGCAGGTACACCTAGGTCTATTTTAGCTTTATCATCTTGTGAAATTATTATAAAGAAGTTTGAAAATGCTAGAGCAAACTGCTTTGCTCTCTTTACAGAAGCAAGTTAGTAATACTCATCAAGATAATCCTTTGTTTTATTATGTGAAACTCCAGTTACAGATATCTAGACGAGATAGTAGTATGCTTTTGCTACAATCGTTTTTGAGCGGCAAGGCAGAAGATAGTTGTTCAAAATTGTTTAAGCTATATATACTCCATAATTATTCTCAAGATTCTCACGTAAATAATTTACTATTCTTACTTTTATAGCCTCTTTATATCTACGTTTATCAGCAGATCCATATTCTACTAATCTATGAATATACTCAAGTAAATCTGAATTTTGGGACAAAAAGGATAATCTACTAGATACATCGTATCGGACAACTGTCTGTTTTTTTTCGATTTGTTTGATTTTCTTAAATCAGCATTTAGATTGATATTTAGCATTTCTTTTTAATTTTTTAATTTTTTTTCATGCATTTGAATTTCTGCTTTACAATCTAAAATTCTAGTAAATAAGTCTTTATGAAGTTGTGTATCAGTTGTGATATTATACATTTTTCTAATTCTTTAAGGCTTTTTTCTACAATTTCTTTTAATTCAGCTTATTTTTTTTGAGCTGACGTATTACTTCTAATTTCTCCTACATGATGAACCGTTGGTGATGTTATAATATAAAAAAGAATATCCATTATGGAGTTTGAGATTTGTGTTCTACTAGATGAAGCTGCAGATTAAAAATAACTCTACAGCTTTAGAGGTATTATAATGTTGTTTAATAATATCGTCAATTTCAGTATCTTCTAATTTGTTTATTTCCTACCATTCTTTGGCAACAGCATCACAAATAATTAACTGACTTGTTTTATTTTTTAACATAAAACTATATATAGGCATTACTAAACTTTTGATACTTGTTATTGGTAATTTATAAATATAGGTTTTATTGAACTTAGAACTAAGAAGAAAAGTTTGTTAACTCATAACTTGAACAAATTTGTAGGCTAGAGAGTATCTCACAATAAGACATTTACGTTGTACCTGAAATTAACTTAGCTTGAAGTTTTTATTTAATTGGGATTTCCAAATTATATGTAATTAAAATGCTTTAAGTAGCAACTCCAAGCAAGTGATGATTTTAAAAAAAAACTCAAAAAATTTAGGGCCATAAGTATTCAATACTTTAGAAAGAAAATGAATTTTTCATATAAATGCTTTATTTGGGTTGTTTGAGTATTCTATTATTTTAGGTATTAAATTTGTGTTTCTATCACGTTTACAAATTAATAAAAAAACGTGGTCATTAAAAAAAAAAATAGTCACAATTAATTAAATGATAATTAAAAGTTTTTAATCAGATATTTATTAAGCTTGAATTTTGTTATATTTATATATAAGTTATATATATATATAAAATAAATTTCTAAATTTATATTTTATATTATATTATTTAAAAATAGGCAAAATGTTAATGGCGACCCTTATATGATCGGCCAATCACATTAAAGATTGATGATCATATAAATAAAATTTTTTTTATTTATTCTTGATTTTGTTTTTTTTATTTTTTAGCACTATCGCTGGAGCCTTGAAGTTCGTATAAAGGTATTGGCCGTTTCTGTGAATTTTTTTGGTGGTACGTTTTTTTTTTTTAATATAATAGTACTAACGTTCTCATGTTCTTTTCTTTAAAATGAACATAGTACGATTAACAAGAAACAAGAACGGACATAGCACGATAATTATTATTTTTTTTTTATATAAATATAAGTACTAACGTTCTTACGTTCTTTTCTTTAGAACGAACATAGTACAGTTAACAAGAACGGACATATCACGGACGTTAATTAGATGTTTTTTTTATATATAACTATAACGGTACTAACGTTCTTAAGTTCTTTTTTTTAGAATGAACATAGTACGATATTGGAATAGAACGGACGTATCATAGTAGTAAGGTTTTTTCTTTTTTTTTTTTTTTTTTTTATAATAACGTTCGTATGTTTTTTTCTTTAGAATAAATGTAGTACAGTTAACAACAACGAGACGTATCACGGACGGTAGTTAGGATGTTTTTTTTATATATATATATAATGGTACTAACATTCTTTCCTTTAGAACGAACATAGTACGGTTAACAATAACAGACATATCATGAACGGTAGTTAGATGTTTTTTTTTATATTATGGTACTAATGTTTCTTTAGAACGTAGTACTATTGGAACCGCGAACGTAGCTAGAACAGGCGATATGATTTTTTTTTTATAGTACGTTATTTTTTTTATTATTTTTTTTATTATTTTTTTTTTATATGGTACTAACGTTCTTTTCTTTAGAACGTAGTACTACAATTGGAACCGAACATAGCTAGAACGGGCAATACAATTTTTTTTTTATGGTACTAATGTTTTTTCTTTAGAACATAGTACGGTACCGATTTGAATACGATGCCATGGGTGGTGCAGTTTTCTTTAGTCCTATTAATATTATCGTGGGTTGGGTGTATTCTTTGTTCTTTAGTACCGTTCTTGCCCTCTTTTTGTCCTGTTTTCTTCAATTCCCGTTCCGTTTTCTTTTCTCATCCCGTTTATCCATTCCATTTTCTTAGTCTACAAAAAAAAAAAATGAAAAATTAGATAATTAATAAAAAAAACGATTAAATAAAAAAAGCGATTAAATAAAAAAGCGATTAAGTTAAATAAATTAAATAATTAAAAAAAAAGATTAAATTAAATAAAAAAATGATTAAATAAATTAAAAAAAATAACGATTAAATAAATTAAAAAAAAACTGATTAAATAAATTAAAAAAAAATCGATTAAATAAATTAAAAAAAATATGATTAATAAATAAATTAAAGAGAAAAAAAAAAAACCAAAGTTAGTAAAAAAAACTTGCGCAATAAAATTTATTGTGTATATCGACCAATCGAATTGATCACGTGCATCACAAGCATGTGATGCACGTGATCAAATTTGATTGGCCGATCACGGGGTCGCCATGGTGACATGTCTCCATAAAATAACAGCCTTAAAAATAAATTAATTATTAGGGTTCTGCAATTTGATTTGATATTCAAATATTTGAATCAAATATTTGATCAAATTCAAATTCAAATTTGACTATATTTGATTTAATCAAATTCAAATATGGCCAAATTTGATTTGATTTGTCAAATTCAAATTCAAATATTTGAATCAAATCAAATTCAAATCAGAATCAATTTGATTTGATCAAATTCAAATTGATTCAATATTTGATTTGATTTGAATTTGAGGAACCCTATTAATTATTAATTTTATAAACTTGCTATAGAAGTATATTTATATAAAAAATTACTATATTTTGTATATTTACAAGTATTTATTTATAAATTATACTAATAAATTTTTTTTAAATTTTAAAAAAATTGTATCCTATATATAAATAGGACTTAATTAGGCATCGCATACTACGATGTGCTTGTATATCGCACTCCAACGATCTACCAATTAAATTTGAAGATCAGGTGTAATGTGAAATTTTCTTTGTGTAACAAAATAAAAAAATTTTTCTAAAATTTGTAATATCAAAAAATTTCATCTACTTAACCACCTTTTACGCTCTAACAAAAAAAATTCCTTGCAAAATTTTGGTATATACTGCCATCTATTCTAACTTCTAACACTAACCCTTACCCTTACCCTTACCCTAACCTTATATTAATTTAAATTTTGTTATATAGAAAATTTGTTACACGGATCTACAAATTATGTTTACATATTGTGTGCAATGAATTAGCATATCGCAGGGTGCGTTGCATATATTTATCCTATAAAATAATATAAAAAACATTTTTAAATCATAAAAAAATAGATTGTATAATAAAAAAACCGTTAAAAACATTTAAAAACTATATAATTTAAATATTTTTTTAAATTTGTAAATTAATAAGAAAAATTATTTAATTAATAATAAATTAAGTTTTAAAAACTAATATTTTAGTTTATATAATCCAAATAGTATAGTTTAAAATAACATTTATTAGATTTAATGTTATTAATAAGCTCTTTAATTTATTGCATAAAATATAATGTATCAGAAGTAACAATACAACCTATATCTTGTTTAAATTTTTTAAATCTTCAAGTATATACATATTAGGGTTCTGAAGTTCAGTTCAGTTTAATAAAGGTTCAGGTTAAGGTCCAATGAACCTGAACCTGCTTTAAAAGTTTAATACTGAACTGAACCTGAACTTAAAATTATTGAATATGAACCTGAACCTGAACTTAAAAAAAGTTTAGTTCAGATTTAGTTCAAGGTTCATAAACATGTTTAGGTTTAGTTCAAGGTTTATAAACATGTTCAGGTTCATAATATATGCACATGTTTACCTAAATTACAATTAGTAAAATTTAGAGAATTATATATATATATATATATTTTTTTAACCCTAGTTCACTATACTAGGGGCGCGTGATAGTGCTCATTTATTAGATCAAATTTTAAGGTCGATGGACATTACATTTTACATGTGGTTTTCTAACTATACTATATTACCCTCCAATCGTCTGTTTTAACCGCTGACTTCAGCAGGCCTACTATGCCGGTGCTCCGTACCTTCTTGGATCATAGGTAGCTTTAAGGAACTACAATTCCGCCTGGTCGCTTTGTAGATTTGGCTATTTTTCGTCTACCCGGGAACACTTTCCATTTTTGGTATAGTATTGTCAGATGCCCTGTACATATTTTCCGAATCGGGAAGCCACAATTTTATCAACTTTAGTTGTTGGATTTACCTTTTTCTGGTGTCGTCAGACCATGTGGCTGTGTCGTACAACCTTTACTTATTTTTGTCGTAGTCCACTGTCGTAAACAGAAATTCCTCTCACAGATCCTTCTATTCATGGTCCTAGCTCAGTTTTCATCTCCCATTGGACTTGAACTGGTGACCTTGCGAATGCGACCCCGAAGTGCCAACCACTGCACTATCAACCCAGGGTCTGAGAATCATATTTTGTATAATTTTATTAATAAAATTATTAAAAATATTGTTTTGCATGAAATTTTACTAATTGATCCTAACTTCTTGCACTAAGTAAACTTGTTTAGCACCAAATAATATATCAAATTGAAATATTTGAATATGACTAATTATGATAATTTATGATCAAAATTATTTATTATTTAGATGAACTTATTATATTTAATATATTTATGGTATATGATATAGTTTTTTT